>JACXSJ010000983.1:0-81976 GCA_014851325.1 Pentalonia nigronervosa | reverse complement strand
CCAAGGTCATATTATCGGACCGACGGCAGCACAGACGCCCTGGCGTCGTCATGACGACCCCGTTCGCGCCCGGCCCGCGGATCCCTGCAGCGTCCGGACGTCAGGCCAGCGCGTAGTACTACGACGCCGCTTATCATCGAAGCACCGCCGCCAGTAGTACTCCACCACCGTCCGCCAACACCGCCACCGCCACAGCCATCTCAGCTGCACTATTATACTACCCTACATTATAGTACGCGCACTCGAGTTATTATTATTATTATTATTATTATATTTTGGTCCCTGTCCTATCACGCCGGTTGTGTATTCGACACGGCCACGCGACGACTCCCTCGCTGCGGCGCTCGTATCACTCCTCTCTCACTCTGTCTCGCACTGTATCTCTCTCTCTCTCTCTCTCTCACTCTCTCTCTCTATCTCTCTCTCTCTCTCTCTCCCTCTCGTCACTATTCCGCGACTCGCCGTCTCGTACCCTATAGTCACGCGTTGTACTATCACGTCGTGGTGCCTCGCCATCAGATCAACAGATTATAAAACCGATCGCGTGTTTTGAGGTAAAATCCGTTGAACATGTAGTCTCGTTGATATTCTATGCAATCATTTTTTTTTTGTTTTGTACCTTTATATGTTATATAATATTAGGCATTTTTTACGTATTGCATTATTGTTATATTATGTATTTATATATATATATATATTTTCGTTTTTATCTTTTGCGGTATACCCATACCGGTTGTAGCTGCTGAATGCATTCAAGACTTAAACACTAGAATAGACTTAATTGTAATTTACACGTTCAATAACAATAATTTATGATAGCCTAAGAAGATGGTTCAAGTCACTGGCATGCTATTTTGTGACTTAAACTGTTGTAGGCAATGTATCATATTTGATATTAATCTTATAAGTCAATTTTTTTTTTAAATACTTTATCTATATTATTTTTTTTAAAGTTATTTTCGTAATTTATTATATTAGTGGCAAATTAGAAAATTATAAATTATAATATAGAATATATAAAATATATTCTATTCTATATACTTAATAAATAAAAACATTTTTTACCGTAGTATGTATAATAGGTACACATGTACAATTTACATCATCATATAATATATTGTATTTGCTAATTTATTATAATTATGATCAAAGACGTTAATATAATATGAAATTGTAATTTTTTTGGCATTAATATTATTATACAATAAAACATGATTTATTAATATTGATAATATTTCAAACTTTTCGGACATCATCATTAAATAGTATTGTTTATTTGTTAATGCTTTTAGACAATAGTTTTGTGTTACACAAGTTGAGTACCTATAAAAAGTTATCATAAATTAATTTTATTAAATGACTTATCGTATTTTATTTAAAATTTAATATTCTTTTAAATAATTCTCAAGTATAGATATAAATATTTAATAAAAAATCACTACATTTATTTTTGATTTAAAATAATTAAATTTTTGTAATTAATTCATTGAAGTAATCTATTATGAATAATTGAAACTCGTAATGGAAATCAAATATTTTTAATTACATTATGTTTGTAATACTAAAAAATTCACAACCTCAAACATTTTCGGAGTTTTAAAATAAAACTAAAATACTTAATAATAATTTTTAATTTGCATGTATTTTGAAATCGTTTATGTTTTAATTATTAGCTTAAAAATGTTGATATCTACAAATTAATAAATTATCATGAAATTATCATTTGCACGTTGTTTTGAATGTTTAATCATAATTCTTATACTATAAACTGTATATCTAGGTATTAATTATAAATTGAATTATGCATATTGTTTTTAGTTTTGACATGTATTGTATATTTTAATATTTGTATGATATTAGTTATTGAATAATGAATATTTGGATTCTTAAAATTCACCTACAATAAGTAAATAGTTAAATAAGTTATAATCATAGGCGTCACTATGATGTATTGGGAGTACTTTTACTCCTCCATACATTTTTTGGGCTAGCAAAGGTATTGTTTTACTACCACAAAATAAATTATATTTGATATTTATTATTCAAGTTTTTGATTGTTAAAATGTATCAATACCTACTATTATTCTAAGTACAAAATAATATATTCTATGATAGTGATATTTTTTTAGAATAAACAGAAGGCAATTTTTCGTAAATAATTTTTTTTCGCTACCCTAGAACTTTGACTCTAATGATACCCCTGGTTGTAATAATAATAATAGTAATAATTTATTCATTTGAATAAGACTGGCATAAACCCAATTTTTAATAGCAGATAATATACTTAAATTAAATTTAATAGGTTAATAAAACAAAATAAAATAGATATAAAAGAGAAATATGCATACCTACTATATGAAAAAGAAAATAAGTTATAATTTATAAATATTGATTTTTGTTTTAATTAAAGTTTTAGTCATTGAATTTTTTTTTTGTCTAGAATAGAAGTATAATAATCTTACAAATACTTTTATGGCTTCATGCAAACATAATTCTTATAGTCTTTATATTTTTAGTATATATTTGTTGAGATATATTGAAGAAAATATAATTTTGGTTTTCGAATTAGGACTCGGAGTATAGGGAGGATTTATAGTTTCAGGAAGTGCGTGCAAAGGTCTTAAGTAGGCCAAATTTAGCATTAACATAGTGCCAACTTTTTCTGGGGCTCGCTATAGGATTGATAGTCTAAGTACATAATATATTTAAGTCTTCATTTTTTTTTCTCCTTTTATCATTACGTTTTAATCCACTCTGAAATAAAGAAACGCGGGAATATCGTGTTCTTTACTTTAGGTATTTATTTATAATTAAAAATAATTATTATAATATTATAAATTAATTAAATTCTTTAAAATCGGGTCATTATTTTTCATTATAAATGTATTCAATACTTTATGTTTTATGTGTTGTCCTTTTGTGTGTATTTTATAATAAATTATGGTTTAGATTGTAGGCTGTAGATACCTGTGCCTATATTATTTACACAGATGAATAAATAATATGATGCCATAAAATATCAAGCAGCACCTATATATTTTTCAACGTACATCACTTTAGTAATGAAAAAAAAAATAAGGAACAATGGATAAATGGATAATCAATAAAGTGAAGCGATTTATATTGTGTATTTTATAGCAGTTATTTGAAAAAATATATCGGTAACGTATTTTGCTAACGATTGTAATAAATTGCCAACATTATTGTTACCTAACTCAATTACTTAAACGTAAGTAAATTTTATCAATATTAAAATATATATAAATTAGTTTAAAACTTAACATTTTAAGTAATTGATTTAATTACGTATAGTATTTATAAGTATGCAAAAATGCAATTTTACGATTTGTTAAATTTATTAATGTTTGTAGGATACATGAAACATAATAAATTGAATTTCACTGCTAAAGTTACATTATTTTTTTAAAAATGATTTATCAATGAGTATGTTTAGAAAATAATCGGCTAAAATTGTTGTTAACATTATTCAGGAACATTAACGTATTGAGTTATATATATATATATATATATATATATATATATATATATATATATATATATATATATAAATATAAATTATTAATTGGCGTTTAATAAAGTATAAAAAATGGAAATTATATACTAAATAACTAAAGAAAATATTATTAAATAATAGGTCATTCATATAACAGGTGGTTAATGGATTTTTTTTTAAAAAACAATCCAATAAAATACATTTTTGAGGCATAATGTAGCACAATGTATTAAATATAACTTAATTATGACGAGTGTCTAATTTTTATGTAATAACTATATTATTCTGCATTCTGAATTTTTGCAATAATTATTATATTATAATCTATGCTGAAGTAGATTAATGATTTATTTAAATATATATTATAATATTTATATTTTTTTAATATTTATTTAAAAAATATATAAAATGCTAGTTTAAAAGTTAATTTTTGTAAAGTGTTGACTAAATGATATTTGAAGCGCATTCGCTGAAAGATTTCTTTATTCTGTGAATCATGTCTTTCATCATATTCAATTATTGTTATACATTTAAAAAAAAAATGATATAACATTATTCATTAGGCAATGATAAATAAAATGTTGAAGAATGTAAAATTATATTTAAAAATATACATTAATACTTTCTCAAAAATCACGATAATTTAAAAACGCAATCTATATCCCATTTGTAGAGTATAGGTAATACAGTAATAGTCTTTATGTACGTATAGTATTTAACAAATATTAAAAATCTGTATAGAATGTATACATTTTATCGTTGATAGAAAATAATAATATACCCAATGCCCAAAAGTTTAAATAAATCCTTACACTTAATATATATATTTTTAAATACAACTAAATAACTAAAAAACTTTAGCGGAAAAAATCGTGGTAGGTGGCTTTATACATCTCAAAGTTTACAATTTCGTTAAGATTTGAACTCCACACTACAAAAAAGGAGGGCAAGTGGGTACCACTCTGCTATACAGTATGTGTCTAGAGGGGTCATTGTAATGGATGTGTTTAATAAGAATTTGTATTAAAGAATTATGTATTCGAAAAACGATTCTGAGTAAAGACGGTCTGTTAGCCAATATTATTAAATATATTTCATGATATTATTGCTATTAAAGTAATTTATAATACTATTAAACATTCATAATGCAGTAAGTTGAATTAATTTTTGCAGAAAAATAGTGTGTATAATATATATTAATATGTTTTAAATAATTCAAATACTCACGAATAACATTTTTATATTACAACAAAATAAATAAAACCGTTATTCTTTGTTAAAATACTGACATATACACCAATTGCTCTTGATGTATGCTTATAAATAAATACAATTAACATAGAACACTATTTATTACTATTTTTCCAGCAGTGATCGCATCAAGCGATCATCATTGAAGAGCGTCTTTTCTTATCTATTTATCTCATATATTACAGTTTAACCTAGTTCTATGTTACTACATCTACTAAAATTGACTCACTAAAACTTAATACTAAATTTTGTACAACAAGGATGTTTTCTTAATCTAGTTCATAGCTTTGGTATTTGTGAATTATGACATATGTATATTACAACAATGCCTATAATTCTAATTTTGTTTAAATTTGAACTTAAAATATCTATATAAAAAAAAACTGTGTTTATAAATATTTTAGATTTTTAGGTTACAATATGAACTACTTATAAGAAACCTTGTACATATTAAATTTTTAATACTAAGCTACAAAAATTGAACATTTTATAAATTATTAAGTACAAAATAGTTTGTAAATTTTCAAGATTTTGATAAATTTTATCAACATTTTAACTTCAGCTATTCATAAAAAAAATATTGATAATTAACTCTAATATTTTTTTTAATTTTCACTAACAACAATTTACGAGAAACTTTGTTTTAGATTCTCAAGTTTTTTTACTGAGCACACATTTTTTTGTCGGTCGACAAAATTTTTAGAAAATACTAATAAAAATTAAAATTTTCGTATGCCTATAAATGCTAATAGCTTAAAAAGAGTCAAAATATTTTGAAAATTATATGATGTAAAGGAAATATTACATTTGGTAAAAATTTTATGTATCAGTCACCTACGGTTATTTTTTTTTTAAAGTTACACCAAAAAACAAAATTGATAATGTCCTAGTTTAATATCTATTTTTACTGTTCCAAAGGTAACAACAGTCCAAAAAAACACTTATCACTGTAAAATCAATACAATGTATTCATTCTGTTCAGAATTTAATAAAAATGATATCAATGTATTTTTAAAAATTTTGAACTATTATAAGAAAAACTTATGAGAACAAAAATTTTATAAGCCTAAATCCAAAAGAAATTGAACATTTCATAGGTTAATATTTTCACTTTCTGTTGTTTTTGATAATTTTTCCCAATTATTTAAATGAGTTCTTAAAATTTTTTGTAATTAATACCCTAAATCTAGGCAAAGTGCGGTTTATTTTACTATTTATAATCATTAATTAATAAGTTGATTAGTTACGTAAGTTGTATCATGTAGCATACTGTTATATTATGTATCAGTATAAATTTAATTTAATTTATGAAATAAATTGTATTAAATTAAATATGGTTATGCGCGGAAAAAAAAATTAGGTTATATTTTATATTTGAATGGAAATTATAGCTTCTTATTACTAAAGTGAATTATAGGTTATACGAATATGATATATAAGTGGTTAATTTTACGTGTTTAAAATAAAATATGAAACTATAATATTAAATAATTGTCTAAGCGTTTGATGTTAGGTAATCGAGAACAACTTTTTTATTAGTAGTATTAATTACTATAATAATTATTTATTATTATTAATAATTTATTAATAATCGACGATAATGATAGTTTTAAACAAAAAATTTTCTTAAAAATTATACTATCATATTTATTATGCATCTACCTATTATGATATTGTTTTCATATAAAAGTTTGTAACCTTGACAATATATTAAACATTATATCACTAATTTGAATTAATTAATCTATGCCTCAATCATATTGGTTAAAGGAAAATGATTGAACACAGGACAGAATTTCATATTTTTCTTATTGGGTTAATGATAGATTTAAAAGTTCAAATGTGTTTGGGTTTCAATGTTACATCTAAAAATCTCACTAAAAATCTCTATCTATTGCATAAGTTAATATTTAGCGCTATTACACTATCAGTATCATCTTCATGAAAAAGTTTTCATTGATTTTGATTAGATTTCCTCAAACTAGGTAAAAATATGTAAAAAAAAAATTCGAAAAATTCAAAAAATCTTCTAATTTTTGAAAGCTTTAAAACATAAATGTTCATGTTTCCTTCATTGTTTCAATTTTTGATATTCCACAGAGGTACTTTTTTTGTTTCAGACAATATCTACTATCAGTACTTACCTATATATTTATTACTTTTTATTATATTTAAATCCTCGTATACAAATTTATGTATAATTAATTTAATTAACTTTGACCAAATTGACAATATGAAATAAAAAATAAAAATATTCGATACAATTACAATCATTATTACTATACCAATCTATACATGCAAATAGACAATTCATTGAAAAATGTAAATCATATAAAATATTTATATACCTATAGATCATACAGTAGACATTATACAACTTCAATATTTTGTATAGCTTATTTATCATTATTATTTGTTTTTATAAAATGTAATTTATGATGATTAAAATAATTGTGCTATATTATCAATAAGTAATTTTAATGTAATAGTTTTTAATGGTTTGTATGACAGAATGATATAAAGAGAACTAATTTGTACTGTACTCAACAATTTATTCCGAGAATATTTTTTTTTTAGTTTATCGTTTTTATTAGAAATCGAAAATAAATTGATACACATACGATATACGTATATTATACTTTTTTTTTATCGATTTATGAACCGTCTTTATAAGCATAGCTTGTATTAGAGAAAGAGGATTAATATTAGTACTTGAAATAATAATATTTTATGTACTTATGTTTGCAATTAAAGGATACTTAATTTAGTAGATAGCAATTTATCGAAATATATCATTTAAATGAAAGACAATAGTTAGAAAAGTAATATAATACCTAGAAACAACAACAACAAAAAAAAAAAAAATATTAAACAAAACAAAAAGTATTTCGATAGCATAAATTAATGTATAAGTATAGATAAAGATCAAAGAGATTAACCCATGGCAAAGTATATGTCATACATGTAAGTTTTATTTAAAGTTAGAACTTTGAACACATTTTTTTTCTTGACTCAAACTATGTTAAACAATTCAAAATTTTAAATATTTTTCATTTATATATAGTACAGTTTTTCTAACATGCATAGTAAAAAAATACGTTGATGAATGATGAATTTATTGTTTTCAACTTAGAAAATATGTATATTCAAATAAATAAAATGTTTTGATTTATTAATTTGTTCCTTTTATTAGATTAAGCCTGCTTAGGTATATCATATTATATTTAACTTAATACAATTTAATACTATGTTTTATTATATAGGTATGTAAAATTATAAAAAATATTAAAACAGTATGTTAAATATTACAATATAAAGTTAATATACTCGATTAATTCAAATTCCTTTGTTAACTGTAGTTCTGTGTTCGTAGTCAAAATTAATATTTTAAATTTTAATATCGTTGTGTTAAGTTAAATATTATGCATATTATTTTATGTGTATAAATTGTATTATACTTTAATTTTAATTTTGGCTGTAGTAATATTAGTGGAGTTAAGCCTAAAAATATATTACATTTAATGTTTTTTCAATAATACATTCTTCGCGAGTCTAAATTCATATTTTTTATGAGTGTAAGTCGTGTCGTTATCTAATTAAAGAAACCGATAAAATGGAAGTGTTAGTGATGTTCGGAATGTTTAGTTAAAATTCGAATAGATTTTTTGGATGTTTTAGAACTTTGGGACAGTTAAATTGAATTGATATCAATTTAACGATAGACTACTAGGTATTTATCTTCATCAATATTGGCCTCATAAAATTATGATCTCTCGTTACAAAATATATGCAAATTATTATTAATTTCTTTGGTGACATTGTAATTTGCAACAAACAAATATATAAGTTAACACTAAAAACAACTTATCGATGGACGATAATTTGGCGGTGACAGTAACCGACCGGTGTTCTGAAGGATGTTTGGTTAGGTTTTGGGTTCTACGGCCTGCGTGTTTATACTTTATATGTACATTCACATGTTTACATACAGATAATATCCACAAACGACGGTACTATGTGCAGATATACTCCCAAGTCTTTCAATAACGACGACAATGGCCTATGGACTATGAACAATAGGAAGCAGTTTTCGTGAATTACACTTAGCATATTGATTAGGTAAGGCACATATTTCTCCCACATATAGATCCTCCCACGACAGTGATTCTTACAAAAATCCAGTTGACGATATATTCAAACAAAATATTGAGGAAAAATGAAATATTATAGTACACTCGTATAGTGACAGTGGTATATTTAGGACTGTAAAACGAGACAGTAAGCATGTTAAGGAAATAAAATGTCCGAGAGCAGTTTAATGAAAAAAACATTTTTTTCTAAATTGAATCTTTTTTTATTATTTTATTAATACTTCACATATTTTTATTTATAAAACGAGCTTTAGTTTTCTATAGATACCTTAAACACAATTAATCTTAATATTTTCACAATACCAATCTTCAATAAATTGAGCAATGAATGTTATGATATTCCATTTATATGGGTATTTAAAAATTTCTTTTTTGTGTCTGACATCATTTTATTTATGTTTTAGTACCAGTAAAAATGCTTTGATCTTCAACATTAAGCGTGGTTTCTGGTAGAAATTTGTAACTTATCGTGGATAGAAAATGTGAAAAGTAAAAATTCTAAGTATATTTCAAAAAAATTACGGAAAAACAGCAATTTTTATGCAACACTAGATGTTGTTAGAATCGATTTTTTTTTTTTTTGTCGCAATTTAAAAATGAATTATAGACTTGAATTTTTATTAAATATTTATTTTAGCATTTTCAGACATAGTATAATCTTTAAAATATTTATGCTCTTATAGTGCTATTTATATATGTATGATACAAATATAAAATGTTTGTTTAAGAGTAAAAAGCTTGAAAATGTAATACCGTAGCCTGCAGGTTCTTCATATGTTGTTATTAACGTAACTAAAAAATTATCGAAAATAAAAAGTCATAGTTTTTATAAGCGTCTATAATTCAAATATGAATTTCCATATTGTTGGATGATATGAACTCAATAAATTATTGAAACCTTTATGCCACCCTTTAACATAACTATTTGTTCTAGGTAAACCAGATATAGTAGAAGTATAACAGTTCCACAGAGTAATAGAAAATCTGGGGTTCCTCCTTCTACATTTATTTAGATGACCGATCCATATATCCTCAAAATAGGAAACAAGTGGTTCTATAAAGTCTTCATTATCAGTGTAATACATAATTTCACATAATGTCTCAAATGCACGAATAACGTCATTTTTCGGAATAAAAGCTAAGGCAGATAGATAACGGACTTGCAATAAAAATTCCTAGTTTGTTTTATATTTTTTTACCATTCCGGAAATAGTTTCGATTTTCTGTCAAACATATTGCGTTTGATGGAAAACAACCATTTTGTTTGGCATCGGTAAATTGTATTTTAAATGCATTTAATGAGCTTTGTTCAAAATCAGTCATATTGTTTTGCGGTTTAAACTAATATTATGTGTTTTGATTGCTGAAAATAACCTTTCATACAAACTTTGTGTTTTATCTGGTATTAAAGCGAAAACCACTGGTATAACCAAATTATGCTTTATAATATGAATCGTATATATTTATTTTCGCAGTTTTTACATAGACACCAATTTAATCAGCCAAAGATCAAAGTTGATCAATATAGGACGATACATAAATAGTAATGAAGCAAAATGGCGAATTTTGAGTTTCATCATTCTTGAACGGTATCCACTGCAGTATATTTTTTCGTACACTTTGAAAATGGTTAACGTGTTTACTTCTCAAACGAAAGTATTAAATAAAAAGCTAAAGAACCATTGAAAACCACATTAATAAGTTTTTTTAAATTGTGCCAAACAGATAATTTCGCGAAAAACATTAATTTATTTCGATGTTAAAAACATTATAGGTACATGTGATAATTCAGTTAAAAAATTCAATATATAAAATATGGTATACCAGTTGACGGATATCAAAATATATTGTAAGTTCTCGTTTAAAGTCGAGATTAGGTTCCTATTGTTGTGTACTAGTCAGAGGACGACTTTTGAGAATGGACGTAGGAGCTTGTAGTCGTGGTGTTAAATAAATTATAAAAACTGTTGTATATTGTAATAAGTTGTTTTATTAAAAATCAGTATTTTTTCTGGCGTGAAGGTGCTCGTTGTAGCCCGAGAATATCACGTCTGAATTGATGCCGATTCGGGCTCCCTAATATATTGGCTACTCCTCCTATCGGTACCTATGTCGTCCTAGCAAGATAGCGTTGACTTTATTCGTGTACGTATGTGCTAGTTCCAGGAAATGCCATCCACCCCCCACGCTTTGTCGTTGAGTGGCGATAACTCACCGGACGCGGTTAGTCCATTTATTATCAAAATATAATTTAATATCACAAATCATTTGTCCAATATGATATTAAATTATTTAATTTAAATATTCTATTTATTTAGATAATTTATCGGAATCGCTGGTCGTTCGATGTCGACTTTTATTATCAAACCTGATATTCGTGATTCGAGTGTTATTGGCTCGCTGCTGATTGGTC
Organism: Pentalonia nigronervosa; assembly: GCA_014851325.1. Classification (NCBI taxonomy): domain Eukaryota; kingdom Metazoa; phylum Arthropoda; class Insecta; order Hemiptera; family Aphididae; genus Pentalonia; species Pentalonia nigronervosa. The sequence continues at coordinate 70,647 of JACXSJ010000983.1, read as the reverse complement.
ACGCCCTAGCGTATTCTTGAGCGCGTTTTTTATTATTAAATTTATTACATGCCCGTCTTAGGTGTACGATTTCTATGGTCCTATTCTCAACATTTCTTATGTTAATTTCCTATATAATTTTATAGTCGGTCTAGCTTTGTCTTTTCCCAACGTGTCTACGGTTTAGTAATTATTTATAAAGTGGTTTGTGTTGAAACGTACATAGTTCCCCCTTACCCTCGAGGTCATTTATTAGTAATTATAAAAACTATGTATGTTATGTATCCCCAGGTGCATAGCACTATAATACACAATGTTAAGCGAAAAATGTTAAGTGAGCAACGTTAAACAAAAACTTGCTCTAAAAAATAACTAATACTAATTCTAGGTTGAAAGTAAACTATACGTCCAAATAATCCAAAATGTATTTATCTAAAATTCGTATTGTATAATACTCCTGGACCCAACATCGTTTGAGAATTTAAATGTAAAACGTTATTTGTATATATATTATTGATACATATAGGGAACCATGCCATAAACTTGGTTTAATTCAAAATAATAAGCATTGGGATTATGCATTATCAGAAATGAACCAAACACATAAATCAGGACTGCTCAGATCTCTTTTTGTAATTATTTTGACTTCATGTGTTTCATCAAATCTACAACAATTATGTAATAAATATAAAGAAAATATGAGTGTATATATATAATTATTATTATATTGAGTATGTAAATTCAATTGTTGTACTGGTTTTAGATAATGCTTATATCTGAAAAAGATTTAATTCAATAGAGAATAACCTCACCTAATCGTGAGTAAAACAGACAGTATTTTTAAGCGAGTTAAAAAATTAAATTAAAGTTAAATTACATTTCCATAATCGATTTGTTATTCTTTTAAATACTTTTAAAATAATTAAGTTACATCATAATAATAGAGCTCAAAAGATTTAAAAAAACAAATAGTTGGATAAAACAATCCGTTATTTAAATAAAACTATATTTTCTATTATAGCGTTAATTATAATAATATTATTTGTGTCGTTAAAAGTAAACGGATACGATTCAGTGGCGGTTATTTGGGGTGTGATGGGGGTGTTTGCACACTACATGATGTACACGTTACAAACTTACAGTTGTATTGCTATAAAAACACGTAAAAAAAAAAAATAATAAATAGTATAAAAATCAGATTACAGGATACGAGTTGTATAATCTATGGCAAATTTTTCTAGGACACTGCAAGTGACATTTGAATTATTATAGTTCTCGTAACCCGTGTCAGTTGACCCTTAGAAATAATGAAAAGTATGCGTATAATTTCCATTTTTGCCATATATATTGATATACTTAACGTGTTAGTGGTTAGTATAAGAACTGAGGTAACCTCGATAACCTTTTTTTTTTTTGTAAATCGGCAATACGCTCGGCATCCGGAAGCGCCGTAAAGCAATACTTCGGATGCAAATAACCTTCAAATATACAAATGGTTTATAGACATTAAAAGTGCATTAGAACGGTCCAGTGTCAACTATCGCTACGAGTAGTGAAAACATATATAGGTATATGTTTAGTACGGGCAATTGCGCCTTATCGCGTTGCCTATCTCAATACAACATACGATGTATAAGTATAGGACGTAAACCTAAACATAATAATATTATGCTGTTCAGCCTCTGTCCACGCTCGCAAAGATCTCGTTTGTTGAACCGACACGGCAGGGAGTTCGTCTCGACGACGCTAACGGGAGAAAATATAACGTATTACGACGACCGCTTCACGCGGGGTGTATACGGAGCGGCATGCATGATAATAATAATATTTAATAACAATACCGAACATGTTTATATAAACACAACCAGGTGGTGTGGGTAAGAAGAGCGTACTCTCGCTCGTGTAACCACCCGATCTGAATCAACAATAATAGTAGTACCTACTTAATAATAATGGTGGACTTAGTCATAGCCAAAATATACACCGCTGATCTTAGCGATGCCGTATCTGTTAGGTATGGTCCGGTACTCTGTGATACGCAGTTTTCGAGGAGACGAAATCGATAAATAGGGAAATAATTAATATATATATAATATATATACACATTTTTTTATTTTTAAACATGTCTACGTACAGAGTATTGTTTCGCTTAAATAATTATTTAAATTTAAAAAAAATAAAAAATCAATCTCTGGCAGTTGTTGAAGTTGGTGTTTTAAAATTTGAAAGTATAATTATAAATCAATGTATGTTACGCAGAATACACATCATTTTAAGACTGAAACCGGGTTTACAATATATTACATATATCGAGTCTATATCTAAATTTTTTGACAAATAAGATTTTTCTTAAGTGCTCATTTCAAGTAGATTTATTACCTATATTATATCTGTATCAAAATTAATACTAAACCAATATTTTTATCCTATTATTTCATTTCGTACTTACAAGTAATTTATAGTATAAAGTCTAATCTTTTTCTGAAATTATATATAGCAGGTTTTGTATAAGTAATTAGAAGGAAATTAAATTTCACAATTTTTTTGTAATATGTTGGATTGATTTTCCTTACGTTTAATGAAACTATTTTTTTTTTTTTGGGGGGGGGGGGTGGTTAAGGCTTAGGTAGAGTTTTTTAACACGTGTGTTTATATGTGGCTAGATTTTACTACTACAAAACACGGATGATCATCCATCTGGGAACTAGTAGTAGCGGGCGTTGCTTACTCTTTATAAACCAATTAAAAAATATCAAAAATACATAGTCATAAAGTCATAATATCTTTTTTATAAGCGTTTACATTTTAAATTTTGACAAAATTCATAAAATTACAAAAAATTGCAAATTATTTGCTAATTAAAATTTCATTTAATTTTTTAAATTTTTAAGTTAAGGATTGAATGTTTAAAAACAAGTTTTCTCATAAGTAGATTATAATCAAAAAATATACAAACAAAGTTTATATATATATATATATATTAAGTTAAAATTTGGATGAAATTAGAAATTTAAACAAAGACTAACAATATTAGTTATTTCGTTTTAATTTAAAAATATTATTCGTTGGTAGTTGAAATTTTTAAAGTAGGTATATTATTATATTTCGTACACACAAAACACAATACATTTTTAAATCCAATGTTTACCATATTACTAATAGTAAAATAAATTACTTTAATAGCAATAATATATCCATTATAGTGACTCACTCAAAACCTACTCTACAACAATGCGGTACCACATTTTTTTAAATGTATTTTAATTTAAAAGTTCTTAAAAGTACATTTTACAATCACGACAATTATAAGACTTTAGATTTTTGGCACTTTATAAAAGTTTTAAAAATTATAAAAGTTTATAAAGTGGTCAGTGGATAAGGCTTTTACTTAAAAATGTTTTGAGGAGCTTAGTCTCCTCAAACCCTCCCCCCTCTTCCCCGAGTTCCACATATAGCCTATAATACATCTTCCAAACTAGAAAACTTAATTTTTTGTAATATACTTTCAATTTTTATGACCAAATAAAAAATACGGTTATGTAACCGTAACAACCATCGTTGAGTAATATTCAAAGATTTTTGACCGTTGACGCCTGAAATAATTTGATTGAAGACCGTTCAGTAAGTTTAAAATAAAAACAGACTGGACGTATGACAAATAAAAGCACTGATAAGTGAAAGAAATTAATACTCATCTCGGTTTGCCCACCTTAGCACAAGTCTGTGTTGAATTCTTATTTTTAATTTGAAAATCGCAAAATAAACCATAGTTTTTCTAATTTCTATAACTGTTCTGAGAGGAATTCGGTTAAAAATTCGAAAAAGTGTCAATATTAATTTGAAAGTTTATTATTTTTAAAAAAATATTTATATAAATAATTGGTAAAAATTTCAAGTCTGTATGGTTATTAATTGGATGAAATAGGGGCTTCTGGAGCTTCTCCCTCTTAAATTTTACATGTAAAAGCACAGCAACTAATTATAAGTAATACGCAGTAATACACGTTCCTCCGAAACTGGCCAAAATAACTCAACATAAGCAACCTGTAACACACATAAACCCATTCCCTGGTCGTCTTCACTCGTCACAACCGCCACCCGATCTGACACGTGACCGACATATATTTTACCCCTTTTCAATCAAATATATTAAAACCCATTTTATTTCTTATTATAAATCATTATGCAATATCCTGATTAGTAAAAATTACTGTTCCTATGTACTATCCCTTCTCGCCAGTGACCATTTTCAATTTTTAAACATTTTCAAACATTATTTCCAGTAAAGAATTAAAACACAAATGTGTGATTATACATATCATATATATTACATCTAACGAATAACAAGTTAAAGTATATAAATAATATATAATGCACAAACTCGGTCTTGTCTCTTTAACCGATAAAAGAGTTGAGGCTAATCTTCTCTTTTTAAACAAATTAATTAATGGATATATTAATGCTCCTACCCAACTCGCTCAAGTTCATTTTAAAGTTCCATCCCGTCAAACTAGGTCGTTCTCTTCCTTCGCTATCATTCTGTATAATGCTAATTACGGCAAAAACCAACTAATTAATAAGATGATGCGCCTTGGTAATGAGCACCCTCACTTGTTTAATAAATATTAATAAATATTGCTATTATTACTATTATGCACCTAATTACTTATATATCTTAATATCTTATATCATATATTTTGTATTATTATATTACACATGCTACTGCATGTCATATTTACTATTTATATTGATACTTGTAAAGTTGGGTAAGTATAACGCCCATTTAGGTTAATTATATATAAATTTGTAAATTATATTGTGCTCACTGTCCGTAATTAATTAAATTAAATTAAATTAAATTAATAATATACAAAGTACCTATTAACTACATGTAAAATTATATAAATACTATATATTACACTCCTTAAAACTGTTTTGTCAGAGAATAAAATCTAGAAATTTTACTTATTAAGCGTATTTTAATACTTAAAATACAATTTTCCTCCACCATAATATTATAAATATACTTCATTTCAATAGTTGATAAGTACGATCATTTCGACTGATTACCCATACATATCGCTCAGAATATTAATTTTTAAAAGTATTTCGATGTTTTAAAATATGACCAATTCAATCACAGATAATTCGTTGCTAAACAAAAAGTATGCACCACTTAGTTACTTCACGCAGTCCGGACTCTTCGACTGCATTAATTGCACAGTTAATTTTGCAGATCGTTAAGTTTTTACATTTTATTAATTTCAACCCCGTTCAGCTGTTTGATATAACCATTATACATGTAATTACATCGTCACATTATGTAAATATTTCTTCACACTTCCAGTGAAATATTTATTCATCGATGGGGTATATTTTATCATACGTTCTCGATACTATTATGCATTATGAAAGATGTATTTTTTTGGAAAGTGATTTATTTCCGCTCTCTAGTATTGTGTGTAAAGGAAAGACTAAGTGATTGATTCTAAAAATCAAGACAAATGTACAATTTAGTTGAACCAAAGAAATCTTACAACACTTCAAAACTCAAAGTGTACTATATTTATAGCAACAACATGAAAAATAATGGTTATTAAACCAATGATTCTTAAACAATTTTATCAAATATTGAAATACGTATATTAAAGATGATTCAAACATTTAAAGATCTGATACACTCGAAGAAGTAGATTACATTAATGTGATTACATTAATCAAAAGGTTCAGACGGATTCATATATAATCATATACCTAAAAACAATTTTAAAACTCTGAATATATCAATGTTCCATGTAAAAATGCTTTAAATTAGTCTTATCTTGTTTAAATAATACAATATTTCATAATAAATATCTTATTTTCATACTCACATATCTTTTTTTCCTAATAAAAACATAAATTTAGGTATAAAAATCTAAAGATCTTGTTAAAATTATAAAAAATTCGTTTAATTTTAGTTTACAATCTAATTTCACCATTTCTGTTTTATACCTATATATTATATTGATAAAAGCATATATTAAATACTATATATATTATATTAATATTATAAATATTATATTTTCAATAAAATATATATGAATTTCTTAATCCTGATTAAGTTATATATAAGTAATTTTAAACGTCGTAGTGAATATACATACAATCCTTAGGTTGTCTATATTGAGTTATTATTGTCAGTTTTGGAAGAGCGTGTATTGTGTAGTGATGGGAAAAATCCGGATTCGCTGGAGATTGATAATCCGGATGTTTGAAGTTTGAAATCCGAAATCCGAATTTTACTGTATATCTGGATTTTGGATTCTAAAATCCGGATTTTGTATTGAATCCGGATTTCGAATTTAAAAATATTAAGTTGGTGTTCTTTCAAGAATTATTTATATTAAATACAAAATAACTACAAATTTTTTAAAATAAATTGCTATTTTGAACATGTTATTTATAGACTTTAGTACTCAAACATAAAAAATAATTAGAATTTTATTTAAAGAAACTAATAAAATAAAAATATATATCAAAACTGTAAGGTTATAAGTTCAAGGCTTTTAACTAAATTTATAAGTTATATTATAAGCATTAAATTAAATTAGTATCACAATTTACAAGTATCAGAATAATTGCATGAGTATATGAGACTTGAAATGTTTACTAATTATTGAGATATCTGATTTAAACCATCGTCATCATATCTGAGAATTAAAAGAATGGCCATAAAATGGTGTAATGAAAGTTTTATGATTAAAATACAGAAATTTACAATGATAAACCCAAACATTGAATTTTAAAATCCGAAAATCCGAAATCTGAAATCCGGATTTGGCGGATTTCTGAAGAATTCGGATTTTATTCCCATCATTAATATTGCGTATTGCTTATAATTAATTGCTATGCTTTTGCATGTAAAATTTATGGGAGAGGAGCTCCAGAAGCCCTTATTTTATCCAATTAATAACTGTACAGACTTGAAATTTTTACCAATTATTTATATAAATATTTTTTTTAAAAGTGATAAACTTTCATTGACACCTTTTCAAATTTTTAACCGAATTCCTCTCAGAACAGTTATAGAAATTAGAAACACTGTGGTTGGATTACCGTGAATATCAAACCAAATATAAATAAGTTTCTATAAGTAGTTTCAATATATCCGATAAGTTTTGCCATATGTGAGTGCTCTTTTTTTGCTATGAGCAAAATAAAATACGGATATGATCTACTATAGTTCAAAATAGATTTAATGTCCTTTATATTATAAATATTGAAAAAGATAAATAATAAGGAAATAGTTAATGGTTTTTAAAATAAAATTCCATACATTGTACTAAATTAAACATGTTCTGAGTATTTGTATATATAATTATTTATAGATGTGGAATTATTTTTTACTAACAGGTAATCTCAATAACTAGTGAACGGATTTCAATAAAAGATATATGAATAGACTAGGAAGATGTATTAAGCTCTTTTTCAACCCTTTTTTTCTTTATAGATAAGGCTGCCATTGATTACAGAAATTATAAAAATAAAATTGGTTTAGATTAACCAACTTATTATGGAATGTTTAAAAAAAAAAATGTTTATAATTTATTTATATTATTCAATTGTACAACAAAAGGCAAATTCGTATGACAATATTTGTATGTTTATAGCTTGTAGACTCAAAAACTAGATGACCGATTATTACAAAAGATTCTGAGAATGTTTTCAAAGATATAAAAAAAATTTAAAGAGAAATTTGAACCACTTCTAAAATACACCAAGTTCTAAATCAAATCTACCTATGGCGGATTGCCCATCTCGGTCGAATTAATTTACAAAGCAAAATACACCAAAACAGATAAAGCGCTGTATTTTATGTTTGTTCATTTTTTCACTGGCAAAGTCCGAATTATGCAGCTAGTATATATATATATATATATGAAACTAAAGTTATACTTAAGAAAATAATATTTTTGTATCATATTATTTATTAATATATTATACTAGCTGATCCACTGCACGGCGTTGCTATAGACAAATTAAATAATTCTTGTTAACTCAGTTAAATGTAAACTGCACAGATCTTTGGGGACTTTGACCAATTATAAAATACAAGCCTAAGATTATATCCGCAATCGAAATAACTATTTTATTTTCTGTAATTAATGATAACTATATACAAAAATATTCGTTTTTCGAGAGGTAAAAAATCTCTGTGCGAGTCACTCTTTGAAATCCGAATTTGCAGACATTAAATAAGTTCTGAATTACCTACTTGAATAGGTAGTTTTTAATCATTTTTGTTTAGAATATGTTTAAAGTATACAAGAGTAGGAACCTATTTTTTTTTTATTTTTTATGGATAAATTTCCAAAAAGTATTTTAGTAGTATACTACTATCAATGTAACTAATCGTTTTGTTTGTAACACTTTGTAAGTTGTCTTGTTGGAATTAATAATTGTGAGCAAAGCTAGTACCTATAGGAGTAATAAGCTGATAATCTTAACCACTCCCCTGGTAATTAAATCAAATTTACGCTCATGGGGCTATAGCCCAATATTTTAGGACTAGTTATGCAACTGGAACATTAGTGTATACAACACCTATTATTTACCTGTTGATTGAGCTACATCCGTGTTTCGGGTCCGGGATTTTTACAAGTACTACACTAGTTGTGACCCTATTTTTTTTTTTATGTTTTTTACAGTTTATTTATTTTTTTTTTTAGTTTCTTTGCCATTAAAAATATAAATTATTAGAATTTTAGGTAATAATAATTGGCATAACATGCAGGTATACTATACCAAGAAAAAATATTAAAAATGTTATAAATCAAATATAAAAAATACATATTATATAATAGAAATAAAAATAAAATATTGTTTAAAAAAAATCACATGGGTGTTTAGTAAAAATATATAAGACATTAATTTCACAAAATTAAATTAATTAATTATTTCTGCATTATTTTTTTCATTAATTTTGTTATTTATAAATTTTTCTTTTTTTCATTATTTCTGAGCTTCTTATTTTAATATGTGTTGATTTGTATGTTTTATAAAACTTTAAAAAATTGATAAATATTTGAATGAGCTGTGTAAAACATAGAATTAAAATGCGAATGAAACGACTCGCAGGAATTTGTGGTTCTCATTGTCGATGCATAAAATTCTTATCAAATTCTTGGTGGAAATCTTGATTATTTATCAATATAATTATCAAAAACATAATCTGTGAATTCTCGGATTTAATCGTCGTTCGGTTCGATATTCATTAAATCTTCGGTAAAATAGTCGTCCACCTCTTCTGGGCGTAAAAATGGTAAGCAAAAAAAAAATTTAAGATATTTACTAAATTCAGAGTCACTTTTATATTCATTTGTTAATTCTAAATTTTGAATTTTCCGCCACCAACTCTGTCCTAAATAGAATCTACATCCTTTAATATTTGTTTCCGGTCACACCAATAAAATCAAATAATGAATGGCTTCTTCAAAGTCTATATAAATTGTTTGAGGTAAAAATTTCAAATTAAGTTTGTTACATTCGTTACATAACATCTGAAAAGTTTTGGTATACATGTCTTTTTGTTTATTTGGGAGCAGACAAAAAATAAGCGGAATGTAGTGATTATTATGTATTGTATGTATTGTAAACATTTGCATAAATATTTTTGGGCAACTTTTAAATGTGCCATCTACGTATAATGACGTAGATATAGCATCATTATATGTCATCTACGTGTTGTTGTTACATAAAAAATTTTAATTTTCAACTGTACAAAAATTACTATGTTATATTGATTATCATTAATTAATACAAAATTTTCTCCTCTGTTGGTTTTTATATTTAATTTGTTCAATATTGTGTGAACCTCGTCAAAACTTTGTGGAATTTTTGGTTGAATTTTTTTTTCTCGTGTGACGAATACTTTTTTTAATAAGTGTACAATCGTAACGTGTTAATGTATTTATTTCACTGCTTTTTAATTCAGAATGTAATAATTTTGATAGTTTTTCATATATATCGTCTAGAGCTTTTCTTTTTAATTTATTATTCAATGCCTGCCTATTTATTATTTTTTCAGAATCGCAATTATGATTGTGTGTCAAATTTTGTTCAATAAATTCATTATTATAATATTTATAAAACTTAATTGACTTACATGATCTCTGAATGCATCTCCATCATTCTATGTCATTATTCTATAGTTTATGAAATGTAAATTTAAATCCTTTTATAATATATACTTATGTACCTTTTTCACTGAACATAATATTAATGTCTTCCATTGTGCTAGTCGCTAGAATACGGAATACTCGGTCGTCTGCACAAATCCGGCGGTGTTATCGCAATTACGAATATGGGATAGTTCATTGAAGTTTATCAGAAATAATTTTATATTGTTTAATATTATATTATCTTTTTATTAGCAATAACTTCTACAAAGTTACTTTCAATATCTATACGAGAAACAAAGTGATATATTTAGATTATATTTTTATATATATCAATATGGCATTACAGCTAATTCTAATAGTATCGAATGAAAGTAAACATCAGACTGTCATATTGTGTTTTTTTAGATAATTGAGCATCGACATATTTCATACAAAAAGTACTAAAAAAATAATAACTAAAATAGCTAATAGTGAGTTATGAGAATTTTTAATATTTTGCGTCTGGATTGTATATTTACTTAAAATACTTTGTTACTTACTTATAATAATTCCGGACCCAACTAGTGTAGTACTTGAAAAAATACCAAACTCAACTAGTGTAGTATCTGAAAAAATACCAGACCCAACTAATGTAGTATCTGCGATTAGGTCCTAGAACTTGGGACCCAACTCGTTGCCAATTTTTATTTTCGTTATAAATTTAATTAAATAGTTTTATTTTTATTTATTCACCAGGGTTTTACAATTAATAACAAAATGTTTATACAATGACGTAATTATATAATATTAATATTAAAAACGAAAGACTAAGATCACACGTTTTAGTTTAGATATATATGTATATATTTGTTTTACTTCATTTTATATACAAATAATTTGTGTAGTTATAATGTGCTAAAAGAAAAAAAGCCACTAAACGAGACACTTCACTCTTTAGTATATTTGCTATATTTGTGGATATAAATATATTTCTTTAAATTAATTCCATAATAATGTATACTATTATAGGTACAACTATTATAAAAGAGTTGAATAAATACTAAGTACTATGATATTAGGTATATAATTATATAATAAATATGTAAATATATAATTATAATTATTATAATTCATATATTAATGTCTCTATTGATTGTATTCAAATGATGAATATAATATTTTAGTTGAAAGTTATTTAATTTTGCGATATTTGAGAGAGCCAAAATTACTTTTAGGGAGTTAATTTGATTGTAACATACACTAGTGTACCAATAATTAGTTTTCAGTATAGTCTTAACATAATTAATTGACTAGATGCAAATTAATTAATGTAAATGCATTTTTAATTTATTGGAGAGATTTTATGTGATACTATAATAATAAGTATGATTTTTGTGTGTGAGTAATGCACATGCACCTACAATGACATTAATATTTCCCTGCTCTAATTTAATATATGCATCTATTTATTTTAACGTATCATAAAGTGTCACTATCATTCAAATGTGCTGATCTTTAAATATATAATATTTACATTGTTATATATTGACATATTATAGCTGAGCAATTATTCCGAAAATAACTCTTAAGTCCACGTTTATGATTTACGAGTAACAGAATCAGCTACGTAGAATTTTAAGTATAGAAAATTGAGATGTATTACGTAAACGCGTGACCTATAATGAATATTTTTTTAAGACTTCCGAGTTGTAAATATTATTGTTTGTAAAACAATTCCTTTTCAAAATGTCTGCAAAACAAAGATTTATATTTAATTTTCTGCACATTCAAGTTGAAAGTATACGCCGTGTCAACAAATACACAGCTTTAACAGAGCGTATTGTGGTTGAAGGGCACTAAATTATATTCTTTTTATATTCATTCAGAACGGGATTCTTGTGGATTAGGATACTGGGCGTGTTCAGTGTTCTGTTATTTGTCTGAGTATATAAAGAATGGAGAATGTAAAACCGAGCACACAGAGTCGTCGTTAGAGTTCAATTGTTGTACTCCATAATTTTAATTATTACTCTTCGTATACTGTAAACAGTTTGAAAATTATTTGCAAAAAATGGCACCTTCTATCAAAATTGATAATGGCTTCACTGTCAAACTTTCATCTCATCAACTGGTATACAATGTTTTGTTCATTTTGATTGATTATCATTAATATTTGAATTTTTATACAATGTTGTATTTTACCTAGAGTTATAAAATGTGTAGGCTTTTTGAGAATTGTAAAATGTTTTAAACGTATCCCTTTTTTAAAATCAAATTATTATTTGAATAGATAAAGCTATAGTTAAATGTTGTGTTCTTTAAACTAAATAATATGTAATTCTAATGTTGTATTCATGTTTGAGATAAAAAATAAATATGTAGGACTGATTTTCAAAAAACTTTTAAAAAACTATTAATTCGTATTCATAATACATATAAATTTAAAATTATTTATGAATTTTCAAATTTAACGCAAAATCAAACTTAATAATTTTTATAAACAGAATGTTCAAACACTAAATACCTCTAGTAATTTTAATAAATACATTAGATTGAAAATGTTATTGTATTTATTCAACAAATGTATTATGAATACATATTTTTATCATAATTAATGTATAAGTTACATGTTTAAATAATTTTGAAATTATTATCTTCCGACTTTACGAAACATTTTTTTGAATTTGATCAAATCGACGTTTCAAAATATTTTTAATTATTTGTTTTATTTTTGTTTAAAATTTTTAATCATATATACTATAATAAATATAATTTTTGATCATTATTATAGTCCTTTATTTCTTTATTAAAATAATATAAACTTCAAATGTTAAATCATATAAATATATATCTTTATTTTTTTTTTATCTCTAAACTTTAAATAATAAGTCCGATGCTTAATTATAAAACACTACAACAATTTAGGAAAAATATTTTTTAGGCAATTTCAAACAAAATCCAATCTCTAGTCTTTATCAGTTAACTCTGTTTAATTGGAAGTAGAGCATTTTCCGTGTCTATTATATTCTATATGTCATTGTATTATGAATACATTAAATATTTTTCTAAAATCAAATACCGTACAATTATATATTATTTATTCAGTAACGTATTTAAAAATAAATATGAAATTTAGGGTGAACGCAAAAGCGCGGCAAAGAAATATGTTTTACAGAAATTTATACCTACTATATATGAATTAATATATTTGTATCTTAGTTCCAGGAAAAAATCTATTACAGTAACAACATGAACGAAACAAACCAAGCAAAGTTCACTTACAGTATAGTTCCCACCACTGCCAAAGATAAGCATACTGTGGCTGCTTTCTTGAGAAAATTCTTTTTTCGTGATGAACCGTTGAACGTAGCAATACAGTTGTTGGAAGAAACAGATTCAGCTGCAAAACTTGAAAATTACTGCATTAGCTATTTACAATATGGTATAAATACTATGGTCCGATTACATACTTCATTATTAAGCTGTTGTAGACATTTTATTGGAAATTTTAAGTTTGTAAATTAGAGTGAGAATATTTAAATTTAAAAAAAAAATTGGAAGAGATAATACAATGTTTAGAATATACCAGAAACCAATAATTAATATTTATCAAACACGATCTATGGTTTAGTAACATATTTTTTCATTAATGTAACGTCGAATAAATATAAATTATAAACTTTAATTTATTTATAATTATATTTGTTAATTTTTTTACATTCAGGAATGACATTTATGGCGGTATCTCAGACTGGTGACATAATGGGAGTAATTTTGAACAATATAATGCATAGAGATGACGTAACAGAAGACGACAATAATGATGAAACGTGCAATGAAAATTTAAAATTTAAGGACATTGTGGTTCTGTTGGAAAAAATTAAACGAGAAGCAGACGTTTTTGCCCAATATAAAAATGTAAATCGTATATTGGAAATAAAAATTGTTACAGTGAATGAAGCTTATAGAGGCCAAGGAGTATGCAAAGCGCTCGTCGATAAAACCAAGTACGGAAAAATTGTATTAACATGCATATAACATTTGGCAATTAATATCAATTAAATACTAAAGGGTTCTTTCTAAACCGAAAATTGGACTGTTAAATTGTATACAGAATTGACAGAATTTCAATTTTAATTGGTATTTAATACGAACAATATTGTGTATTATCAATGAGCAATTATTATATAGGTATTATGTATATTGAATTGGGCTGCATTTCATTGGAAATAAATTGCATTGGAAAATATAAACAATATACGTATTTATACGTATAAATACGTACAAGCCCTAGAGTATAATTAAAATATATTTAGATTTATAACGATGCGAACATAAATTTTACTGTATACAATAATAAATAACATTAAAATTGGATTTTAATTTTTAGAGAATATGCATTGGAAATGGGTTGTCAAATGATTTACGTAGAGTGCACCAGTCATTATTCTGCTAAGGCAGTCGAAAGACTTGGGTTTCAATGCATTTATTCACTGGCCTATAACGATTACGTAAACGAACACGGTGAGATGGTATTCAAAACACAATCTCCACACAGATGTGCCAAAGTGTACGTGCTACCTTTGTAATAATACCATTCGATTTAAACCTCTTGACAGTATGTCCACCTCCTTTACAATAAAAATAATAATCATTAGTCGTTACCAGTGCGTATTTTTTGTATATAATTTTTGAACTGTTTATAATATACCAGACTATTATTATGTCCAACAAAAAAATCAAAATTATAAACTACGAGTATATATATGATGATGTTATTGTACTTTATTTATAATTGTTGATTTTATATAAAAGATATTTTATTGATTTTGCTTTGTCTACTGTTACATTATTATGAATTTCTTATTTGAAATGTATAATATGATTATACCTTTAAAGTTGATATATTTCTATGTTTCATAAAAATATCACTAAGCGAATTATTATTATTATACATATTTTTTTTTTTTGTTACGTGTATTATGATATTGTGTATTTAATAAAACAAGTATTCAAGTTATAACGCCAGCTATTAAATAAAATATTTTCATTTTATTTATAAATAATATTAACTTCCTATGTTTAATGATTTTTTATAATTATTAATCACTATTTTAATGTTTATTCATATTATTAAAAAAACGGAGGGATAAAATACATTTAAATGTTTACAGATAAAAATAATTAACCGGAAAAATGTCTCTACTGTATTGTATAATTTTTGAGTATGTACCTCGTCATTAAACATCGTAGTTCACTGTAATCTGTATAATGGATTTTTTTAATTTGAATTCAATGATAAATAATTGTATATCATAAACGAAAAACGATTCTAAATGAATACAGATGTATCTTTCTTTAGTTTTATTTCTGGTGTATAAGGTCTATTTCTATAATATTAATTATATTACTATCAGTAATATATTTTTCTATTATAGTAATTTATTAGAAGGTTGAACTAATTTTCGCCATAAATATCACATAGCTAAATAATGTATATTGTATTATTAAAAATTTATATTTTAATTAAACCTACTATAAAATATTATATCATAAAAATATCATTGTTATTAATTATAAATAAAAGCCAATGTAGGTACATAGAATGGTGCAAATATGTTCGTAGTATAAATGTCTTAAAATTAGTCTAAATATTTAAAAATATATATATATTATTATACATTGAAAAAATAATACACATAAAAATATTATATTATAGATTTAACAAATTAGACAAAAAAAATCGTTATTATTCATTTGAATATACGATTTTAAACTTAAAGTAAAACTGAAATATTAAAAAAAAAATGTGTTAATAATATATTTTTGATATTTTCAACAGTATTTAGTAAAAGAGATTTTATGAGGACCATTGTTTTAAATTCTTACACTCTTTGACTAAGATACATTTGTTTTATCATCATAATTCGAAATTAATCTTTTAAAAATTGTAAATTTATTTAATTAACTCAAAAAGACCCAAAATACTTTGAAAATTATTCCATGTCTAGTAATACAATTATTTGGTTAAAACTTAAAATGTTAAGTATTTTAGGTAATTCTATCTAAATTATCTACTAGCACAATTTTTTACCCAACAACTCGATAATAAATAAAAAAAAAATGAAAAATAAACACACATCATTAAAAAACCAATACATTCTTGCCCTTCCCCCTTTATAATTAAAAACAAAGTATATTTTATAGAATTATCTATTAACGTTGTTTGTTTCTTTAATTAAGTTATATTTTATCAGACATATAGATATGCGACATAATATATAAATCTCAGTTTTCTATCTATAAATTTAAAATACTTGAAATAAGTAATTTTTAGTATACTTTGAGCTATAATTTTGCTAACCACTTTTGAATAACACTAATGGATCTAAAAATTATATTCTTATTTGAGTTTATCGACTGGTCTAGTAATATTTGTAGTTTTTTAAACACTGTCCATGTCGATTTATCTTATTCTCAGACATTAATTTGAAGAAAGTATTAAACATATTAAAAATGTAATTAAAATACGAATAACGAAATAGTGTATGTATTTATTTTTTTAATGATGTAATAATTTTTATTAATAAATCAGATTACAAACCATGAATAAAATCTATAACATGATGTTAACATTTATAGAATAATTTCTAAACTTAAGACTTAAAGTTGTTATTTAACATTTAAGTAAATATTTTATGAAATAATATACAATTGAGAAAACGTGATATGTAAACTAAAATACCTAACCTTAGAAAAGTTCGTAGTTACATAAAATGCATCTGAGTTAAAAATGTATTTATTATTAGAGAAAGTAATTATTTCCATGAGAAACTTTTTAATTTTAATATATACATTTATCTTTTCTATATAACTGTATATAACTCAGTAGATTTTTGCTCGGAATAATCTCCAAAACTACTGACTCGATTTCGATAAACTCAACAAACTTAATATGAACAAAGGTTCAAACCCCTAATCAAGCATAGACTATATAAGGTGGACATAATGCCAGTTCCTGGGAAACTGAGTTGTGAAATAAGAATACACTCGTGGTATCATCTGTTCGGTCTTAACAAATCTTAAAATTGTTTGTGCCTAGCTATAATATATACTACATTAGTACAAAGTTCTATTATCCATTTGATATAATCATTATCTATTTATTAGTAATTATTTATACCACGATGATTCAAATAATTTTTTATTTAATCAGTTGTGTTCTTCGTGGGTAGACAAACAATAGTTATTAATTTTGTCGAAAAAATTATCAGTAACTTGTTAGCTACATTTATAAATTTCCGTCGATCCTCAGCCCTCAAGATTTAATGACTATTTAAAAATTAAAACTTTTTTTGTTATTATTTTTTGATTAAAAAACTGTTCTTAGATCTATCGGCCTTTGAACGTAAGTACGTAACATTGATTATAGATTAAGTTTTGGGATGCATTTAATTAATTTAATATGTATTAATGTACCATTATGTTTTATGTCTTAAATCTGGATGACACAAAAGAACTTTCAAAAATCAAATCCTAAGATCGCCTATTGTTTGGTAGTATTTAATCAGAACTCACAGAAATCGTGTGCGTGATTTAACTCCAAAAATACTGCATTATAAAGAACAATTATGAAAAGTTTCTTGATGTTTGATAACAGTTAAATATCATAAGTTAATTTATTTAATATTTTAAATAATTTACGTGCCAGTCACCAGCTCATTTTGAAATATCAGAGGCGGAATATGAACATCCTCTAATCTTGCCTCATGCTGAATCACGCCTAACAAAATTTAATTGAATATTGAGCCTCAATAAACTAGCCAATTAATTTTTATTCAAGAGCGTAAATAATCTATACAAGAAATAATAATCTTAAGCAGTTAATTTATTAAACGGATTATAAATGCATGAAAGCTTGTTACCTACGTAATTACTGTTAAATTGAATAGCCAATTAAGCTTATTTTAATCCTTTGGTTAAATAAGATAACAATGAAAGTATTATACAATGTTATTATACTATTATTTATTAATTTTTTAAAAAAAATTAGCAAGTGAGTAGGTACTGTTTTGATATACAGTAGGTATTAAGTGATTCACTGTAATGGATGTGTTAAATTTGAATTCAATGATATGAAATCATTGTATAAGAAAAACAATTCTAACTTCTAAGCGAAAACGGTCCAACACTACTATTAGTAAATTTTATGATATTATTGCTATTAAAGTAATTTATATTACTATTAGTATTACAGAAGTAAAATTAATTTTTGCCGAAAACATTGCATTTAAAAATATCCTTGTGAGTATAAAATATAAAAATATACTTTAAAAGTTTAAAGTACCTACGGATAATATTTTTAAATTACAACGAAATAACTAACATCATTATTTTTTGTTTAAATATCCAATTGCATTCAAATTGTAATTTAAAATGTCTATAAAAATTAACTATCTTAATATATATTTTAGATTTTTTGATTTAAGTATAAACTATTTATGAAAAACCTTGAATAAATTGTTCAATCATTAGTTATAAAAGTTGAACATTCTACATATTTTTCACTACAAAATAATTTGCAAATTTTTGTAAATTTGACGAATTTGTAAAAATATAAATTTTAAATGTTTATAAAAAAAAATTGTGTTTATGTATCTTTAATATTTTTCAACTGTTATTAAAAACACTTTTGAAAAATCTTGTATCAAAGGTTGTCAAATTTTTTGACCCAGTAATAAGAATTTTTCTATTTACAATTAAAGACAAAATATTTTATCAATATTCATAGATCAGAAACTAAAAAAAAAAATTGAAAATATCTATAAATATCTCAAGAAGAGTCAACATTTTAAAAATAATAAACAACATTGTAAAATCAATACATAGATCGCTCTTTTCAGAATCGAAAATAGTAAAACAATCAACGCATAGCTAATATTTGATGCTAATTAAAAATTTTGTTAAAAATATTTTTGCAAATAATTATTATGATACAGTAAAGTGTAAGATAGATACGTAGTAGCTATAATTATAATGATGATTCGTTAGAGCATAATAATTGTTATTTGGCTTTTACTTCAGAAACTTCAAAACTTTGTTGATTTGTACTATTCAACTTTTTTAAATTCCAATTTTGATTATTTGTATATCATAATAAAGTTGCATTTCGTGATGTGGCTAACAAAGACATAAATGAGTGTATTTTTTTTAAACGTTTGTCAAATTAATATGATTCTTTAACTCTTTAAATACCTACCATATATATTAGATTTTGAGCGAAGCGAGGAATGTACTGATTTTACAATGATGTATGTTTTTTTGCTATTTTTGTGCCTATTATAAAGTTTAAAAGCAGTAAAAGTGTTTCGATTTTCTTCATCAGCATTTTTTCGGTAAGAAAGTGAATCTAGTTTGAGGAATGAAAATTAAAAAATTTTCCATAGTTCTCATACGTGTCGAGAAAAACAACAAAAAAGGTTAAGGGAAAAACGGGAATTTTTACGCGAAGCCAAATCACAGTAGATATATGAAATTTTCACAAAATGTTTATATAAGCAATTTCCATACACAATAAAATGTTCAGTAAATTTTGATTTTTTTGAGCTATTTATAGGCATAATCAATTTTCGAGTTTTTTTAAATTTTTTTTATATCATCAATAAAAATTTTTTCAATCGGTCAAAAAATTTGAAAATTTAATACAAGAATTTTTATAAGTTGTTGTAAATGAAAATTAAAAAGAAAAGCTGAGCGTAAGATTCTCTATAAGTTTTTCTACCTTTTTAAAAAAAGAAAAAGTTTATCAGAAAGTCAAACTAATTTTATTTTATTCATCCGTTTTCTCCGGAAACAATTTTCTTTTTTTGATGTAACTCAAAAAGGAATAACTCTAGAAATTTGAAAATTTCACCAAATGTTTAGATTATTATTTTCTATACACCAAAAAAATTTAAAAATATTTTGACAATTTTGAGCTAATTACAGACTTTAAAATTTTCGCTTTTTCAAAATTTTTTTCCTATAAATATCGATAAAAAAATTTCGATGGGTCAAATTTCTTAAAAATTTAATACAAGATTCCTCATAAGTTGTTAAAATTGCAGATCAAAAATAATAAAAATACAATGCACAATTTTTTTTTTATAATCATTTAAACTTCAAATTTTGACCGAAATTCATTATTGAACATTTGCAAACCGTTTTTTAGTTAAAAATATATAAAATGTTCGGTTTTTATAGCTATGCATTAAAAATTTAAAACAAAGTTTTTTTGTAAGTAGTTTATAGTGTAACCAAAAAATCAAAAATATTTATTAAAAAAATAATTGTTTATAGACATTTTAAGTTCGATTTGGATATTTAAATGAAGAATAACAATGTTATTTATTTCGTTTAAAAATATTTTTCGTGTGTGCTTAAATCTTTTAATGTATATTTTTATATTTTATACACTCAATTAAATTTTCAAATGCAATGTTTTTTGAAAAAATTAATTCAACCTACTGTATTATTAATAGTAAAATGAATTATATTAATAGCAATAATATTTTAAAATACCCTTAGTTACCTAGGCTGACAAACCGTCTTCGTTCAGAATCATTTTTTGTATACAATGATTTATATCATTGAATTCAAATTTAACACGTCCATGAATGTGACCCAGAGTAGAGCTGTACCCACTTATTGAGCTTTTTATTTTAATTTTATAACTTTTATATTAAATGTATTTTATCACAACTGTAATATTAGGTACTGGCAATGTATAATGTAAATCGTTATGCATTTACTCATTTACATCGTATTCGTTCATATATAAAGCATTTTTAAACTAGTAATATATTAATAAGATCGGTAATTTTTTATAAACCACTAAAGTGTTTATATTAATAACTATATTATTACTATGCTTCAATCGTTTTCACTATGAAATAACTTTAATTTAGACACTCGCGCTGTATTGAAATCGTCTAAGGTAGCACACCCTGGTCCTGTTTTACCTATATTTTACTGGTTTAGTGGTTTCTAATAATATTTATTTACCTTCTAATTTAATAAATTTATAATATTTACAAGTATTTTACTTAATACCTATAGGTATGTATATACGAAATGTTTCCCACAGATTGTTATTTGTTATAGATTTTCATTTTTTCTTGACATAGGCAGTAGCTATATATATATTTATTTCTCATCCAATAACCTTGGACTATTTGTGTATCAAATGTATTTCATATAAACGTTTATGTGACTTTGAGATGGATGAAATTTCATTTGTTGATGTTATCTATATTTCCGTAGCTAATATTGTGAGTCATCGCTCTTGTGGAGCGTTGCATAAAAAATTCAATACGTCATATTAAAATATATGATAACGTGTTTGTAGAATTTACGAAATGTATTCAATTAATCTACAATAGTTTAAAAATGTTTCACGGTACAATCTATGCAGTATTTCAATGTAATGTATTTATGATTAAATCGTTGAGTATGTACATGCTTCAAGAAGGTAAATAAAACCGTTTCAACAACAATAAGTTAAAGATATTCAGTGATAAGGAAAACATATATTGTGGACACTTTAAACAAATGAATTTATTGATGGTGTTTGTAAATAATTTAATTTCAACTAGGTTTTATAATTTACTTAAGTATACCAAGTACCTACTATATACCTGCTCTATAAAAAAACTCAATTTTGTTAATTTGATTAAATGTATTTTTCATTTTTTTTTTATTTCACTAAATGTGCTTTTATAACAGTCAAACACATCGTGATAAATAAGTCATTGTGACGTTAAATATAGGAGTTAATAATTATGAACATTTTAATTCCCGGTTTTTAAAAAAATTATCAAAAATTACGCTATTTTGACCGATATATGTAGCATTATAGCCTTTAATAAAATTATAAAATTATAATGCTGTAATTATTTATCTTATTTAAAAATACTGGACTAAATTTTAGGGATATAATATTCCATAAGTACATAACCAATAACCATTAACCGTACAATTATACAAATAATTAAATATATTATTAGATATTTTGATGGAATATAGCTAGCGCTTAAGTTATACGATTATTAATTGTATGGCCAGATCACATATATATGTAAGATTTAGACAATAATCAATCGATTATTAATATTATAATAGTATATACTTATTCTATGACATAATAATAATGACATAATATTATACGGCAATCGCCATAATTAATTGAAAACTGACATTATGTGATACATTTTAATTTTGAAAACATTTTAATCAGCTTGAAGTGACCTTAAAGTTGTGCGGACGGCGAATGCATAAACAGAAGCTTACGCCTAAGCCTATCCATGTGTAGAAGTTACCTCCACCGCGAAAAAAAAGCGAGGATTATTCTAATTCCATTTTAATATTATATAAAATAATAATTATTCGTATTTCATTTAGAACTAAAATAACGAGTACTATAACAATGTAATACACATAATACATAATAATACAATACATATTACATGTGCACGTAAACAGTTCTTACATATATATATATATATAATACATACTATGCGTGGTTAGGAAAAATGATATTTTCACACGAACCGGAAAGGCCTGCACATATAACTGTATTCGCCATAAATGGTGAATAAATTTCTCCAGAACTGATGAAATATTATATAATTATTATATTACTTAGTATACCTATAAACATAATCTGTCCGGCGAAAGAACGCACGCACAGATTCTGCGCACACCCATACGCGACACTCTGTCGTCGAGACTGGTTTCACTATATGATGGCATGATGTCGTGTGAGGATGAGCAGAAGAACTAATTTTCGACGCGGCTTGATTTCTTGCTGGACATTCAGGGTGTATATTCAAAGTGATTTTAGAGAGTAAACGCTAACAATGCTGTTTTTACGTAAAATGAATTAGTAAATTTATTAACCATTATTGAGGTCAACATTAATATATTATGTAGAGTAATAAGACGCATAAGCTGTATATTATTTTACTTTTCGATGTACAAATAATACGGATGGTACATAGGATTGGCAAATAATATATTTCGTTAATTTAGTTGAATTTTCTTTTAACGAATACTAATTGTATAAACATATTTATAATACAAATTAAATAATTGTAATTAATATTGTACTAATCTCCAAACACACATCATATGAATTGGTTTTATATTTAACAGGCGTATAAATAAGATATATAAACAAAACAGAAAGTATGAACCGACCGCTTTTGTAACATTTCTTGCATTGTGGGTAGATATGAATAATTAAACTATCTGATAATCCAATATATAGGTATAGGATAAATTATGTACAATACATAACTGTTTAAAGTATCGAAAATTATAAGTGTGGCGAACAGCTGTAGGTACGAATTCACGAAAAGCAATAAACTAGAAAGGTGTTCACATTATTTAAGAGTTGTAGTAGTTGTACACCTGTGTCTGACAATATTGACGTTCGTTAATTATCTTATATTGGAGTGTAGCATTTAAACACGTTCTTTATTTCTTTAAGAACATAGGTAGTATAAAATGAGTACCTAATTAAATCTATCATGTTTGTTGATGATAATTTGTTTTAATTTAATAGTTCATAGTTTACTTTTCACTGTCTGCATAAACATTGCTTAGTGATTATTATAGGTATGTGGTTATCATAATCTGATTTATATATTATACCTTCATTTAATTGGCAAATTATTGTTTTTGATATTAGTTATTTGGATTGCTTACTAATAAAATAATAGTTTAATATAACACATATAATTAAAATAATATTTTCATGTTTATTGTAAAAAAAAATAATATCTAATAATAAAATGTCTCATAAAATATTCTAATGACAACAAAACAATTTAACAAATACAATAAAAAAAAAACAAGTAGGTATTATTTTTATTTTAATCACCTATCTACCACCTACCTATGCTTTATTTTAAATCGTTTTCTAAACTTTTACTATTTAAAAGAAAAATTGCATGAATTAAAATCAATAAAAAACGAAGTACATAATAATCGTATTTTTTAATAAACTTTGTATCACAAATGCATTGTGAAATAAGTATTTTTAATCGTGTAAGTACTTTCAATTATTGAACAATAAGAAGAAAAAACATTCTAAGACTAAAAGATAAAAGATTTTCAATAAAATATTCTAATTTCTATTATTTAAAATATAACGAAATTAACATATATTACATAATATATTATTATATAATAATTGTGTTTTTATGTTACATAATTTTGTTGTATTAAAAAACTGAAGAAAAAAAGATAGTTATTAACTAAATATATTTTCTTAATTTATAATATAATATCTAATACTTTTATTTATCTGCATATAATATTATTTCTTATATTAATATTACCACAAATTTAATTGTCTATTATTTCGATTATTGGTCAGACTATATTTCAAGAAATGTAAAATTTATATTTAATTTACTATATAAAAAAAATAAGTGAGTATCTATATCTTAAAAGTAATTATAAAAGATAAGGAAAGAAAAAAAGAAAAAAAGTTTTGTGTTTTTATTTTTTTTAACCAAGATAAACAAAGAATATCCGTAAAATTAAATTATATAGTACAAATTATAGATAACGCATTATATAGTTTATGATTAGGTATCATAAAAACAATAAAATTGCGAAAATAAAAAAGGAGAGTATTAAAACTTTAAATTCTATTGACTATTCTTATATTTTGCCTGTTTTATCTTATCTTACTAAATGTCTAATATCAATCCAAAATGTTTAATTTTTTTACTAATGTGAAATTAATAAGAAGTTACAAAATGAAATATTTGTTTTTCCTTGTATAGATTATTACTTCTATCACACGATCACACGGGGGAATAATATAAGCACGATTTTATGATGATGTCAATAAATTTGAGATAAAAATCAAATAATCCTCCTAATATATATATTATATATTTTATAATTGCAATATTAATTATTACTACATATATTTTTTTATAATTATTTTAAAAAAAATTATAGATAAAAACTTATAAATTAGCAAAATGAATGCAGCTGTGAAAACTGAATATGCTTTTAAAGTTGTACCTATTATTAAAAAAGATGAAGTTATCGTGTTTGAGTTTTTGCTACAAAACTTTATTCGAGATGAACCGCTAAATGCATCTGTGGAGTTAATAAAAGAGAAAAACATCATTAAGAATTTTAAACATCACATAATTGGATTATTCGATAATGGTGAGTAAAAAAAATTAGTTTTATACAAAGCAACCTAATATTATAGCAATAAGTTATAGAATTAATAATAAGTTTAAGTAATAATATTTCTAAGTTCTAAAATAAAATTTTCTTGCCTTTCTAATGATCTTTTAAAGATATTTTCTCGAATAATTATCTATCATTATATATTTATGCATTGATAGCATATCATTATAATTATAATATACGTTATAAATATATAATTTTATAAATTTGTAAATAAACACAACTATTTAAAAATTGTTAAATTTGTCTTTAACTTTAAATTGATATTAATTTTAATATTTAGACAATTATGTACGAATAACTAATACCTACCTAAGTTATATATAGTTGCACTAGTTTTAAAACTCGGTATTAGTGTCTCGTTGATATCTGTACTGCAAAATATTTTTTAAATTAAGTGTTACAAAAATTATGGAAAATATACAGATCAATATAATTTGCCTATAACTATTAAACAGGTTTTATGTAATGGATTTTCAGTTTATAGTGATAGTATTTTATAAGTACACATTTCATATTTGTATGACAAAATACTGTTAAACCTTTTTACGTAAATTCGCACAATTCCAATCTCGGGTTAAATATGACGTGTTGACTATTTTAAGTTTTTTTTACAATATAGTTTAAAAAAAAATTAAAAAAGACTAAAAAGGTTAGGAAAAAATCACAACTCATAAAATCATATGGAGAGGAAAAATTTGAAGCCTTCTATAAATTCAATCGAAATTATGTCGTTTTGTTTTTCAATATTTTCTATCGATTAAACGATACTTACCTATTTCAAATTTCCTGAACTATTCATAAGAATATTTCGCATTAACTGTTTGAAGTAATATTGTAAACAAGTAAAAACTATGAATAATGTATTTAAATTAAGAAAAAACAATACTCTATTATAATTAATACAAAATTCATTAATAAGCAGATATTATGTCGTGGGGTGTATTGTACAAACGGTTCATTCTCAGCATGTGATAATATCACAACGAAAAAAAATATATATATGTGTATTGTATATTTTCATATATATATATATACAGATTATAGGTGTAGATATACGTTTGTTACTTTATATTTTATACATACTGTTGCACTTTCAAGATTAAAATGTAGGTAGTTGAATTATAATTTATAATACACTTCAAGTGTCATATTATATGTAATGATTCCATTAAGTAGATGATAACGATAAGTAACTTCATTCTAAAATAAAAATTCCTGTACAATTAATGTACCAATTAATTAAGTGCAATTTCGTGTATTTCTGTTATAATATTAATACGTTTTTATATTTTGATAAAATATATTACTACAACCAAGAATAGAATGAAAATTAAGGATATTGAGATATAATCAATTGTCAACAAGGTCGTGTTGAAACGATGATAGAGACGCCCTTATTTGTTGCTATGGAGACCCCGAAAATCAAAAATCCCCAAGTCGAGTAAAGTTTTATTGCCGTAGTCTTACGCTACAGATCAACGAATTACAATCATCAAATTAAACGTATAAAACTTGTATTAATAGATCAACTCTGAATAGATTAAGGTAGGTGATGATTTTTTGTGGATAGTAAAATCATAATAGGCATAATAAAAATAAATAATGATGCATATTATGATCATATTGGATTTAAAAAATATAATTAAATTCGGCAATCAATTAAATAGACTTTATTTTTTAATTTTAGGTTCGAGTTTATTTTAAAAAATATATATAAATTTCTAGGATTTTTAAGAGTTTATGGAAGCATAATTATGATTTATGTTGTTTCATTTTGATATTATTTCCTTGTAAATGTGATTGGGTGTGGCCAAATTAAGTTACGTTAGACATTTTTCAACATTACTGAAATTTAAAAATACTATATAATTATTTTTTTATTAATAAAATTTTTGTATTCTCACTTATCAATTATGTAGTATAGTAAACCATATTCATATAAATTATAATTATTCCAAACAAAATAATGTACGATAAAATAATACTTTTTTAATGTTTTTTTTTTAATTTTCGTCTTGTGGTAAGTAGTATGTATTAAAATATATAAATTAAATAAATAATTCAACTTAGGAACATAATTATGTATATTAAATCTAAATTTAAATTATATATATTTAATGTATTGTACATTTTATCTCATAATTTGTTATAAAAATTTTCATATATTGAAATTTTATTTAAATTAATAATTCAATTTTATTCAAAATTTCGATTTTAATTTTAATTCGTAAGACAAAAATTCATAACTAGTATACATAGTTTTTAAATTTGATCAAAATAATGGTTTTGTGATAGGTTCTGTGAAATAAATCACAAACAATTTAGTAATCAATTTAAAATGCGAACAAGAAAAACTATTTTTTAATTCTAAGCATTTCAATGATCTGTATTTTAGTTCAAAAATCATCATTTCATTATAACATTTCACAATATGCTTACAATTACCTTATCATTTTAAATACTAAATAACAACGAATAAATAAATGTATAAATATTAAGTTTTCAGAATTAAAATATTCAAAATCTTAGAAAAATGAGTGAGATCAACAAATGCACCCACAACATTGTCCCAACTACTGCTGAAGATAAACAAGTTGTGATTGAATTTTTAAGGAAATTTTTCTTCCGAGATGAACCTCTTATTTTGGGTATAAATATGCTGGAAGATATTGATTCTTTAGCAAAACTCGAAAACTACTGTTTTAATTTTGTGGACAATGGTGAGCTCAAATATGAAATTAAAAAATACAATGCATTTTCTAGATTTTTTTAAAAATCATAATTTTTTTAAAATACTAGAAAAAATAATATATAAGGTGATTCACCAAGCATGTTCGCCCAGATTTTTTTATTTAATAATGAAATTTTTCGAATTCTGATTTAGTATACTTAAAGATTATATTTTTAGATTCTGGAGATTTTTTGTACTACATAAGGAATGTCTTGTAGTGATAAATTACTATAAATTATTCAGTATATCATTTTTTTAAATTTTTTTTGTATTTTATTCAAAATTCAAACCAGTAGTTTTTCAATTATTAAAATTCTAAGGATAATAATCTTTAAAAATGGTATTACAGAAGTATAAAATATATATAATATTGAATATATTGGATAGTATTTATTATAATTAGACCATTATAAATTATAAATATTAATACATTGATATTAATTACTACAATTTTCAAATTTCTATAGTCTCCATAACTTCCAAACCCATCTTGAACTTATTATCCTATGTACACAAAGTAAAATAACTCAATAAACTATTAGTTCGAATTTTGATATTGATATGTCAAAGTACTGTTTTCGCATAATTTAATAACAAAATATTTTTTAAAATAAATCATGGCTGTGTGTTACCGAGTTGAAAAGTTAAAATATTCAAAGTTAACTCAACTAATTATACTTTTTTTTTGGAAGAAAAGAGTTTTTCCTTGCATTTAAAGAAATAATCAAGAACATTATTTTTTCAGGCACAAACATCAATCATAGTAGATTTCCAATAAATAGGTAAAACTTCTTAATAAAGGATGCCACCAGCATCAATTTTATCTACTAACTTTTAATAATAAAGAGAATTGACCAATTATTAAAATTAAAGGTAAGAACATAATCTGTGCTTTCTCAAAGGTTTTTTACGATATTTTAATTTTTGTGCAAGTTATGGCTTAAAAATTCTCATAACTCGCTTAATAATAAAATATCGTAAAAAACATGAGAAAATACAGATAATGCTCTAAGCATTTAAATTTGACAATAGGTCAATTCACTCTATTATTAAATCTTACTATACATAATTAGCACTGCTGAACACAAATTTGCTGTTAAACGTTCGTAAGACGAAGACAATTCATATGCGGGTGGCGGGTGCCATACCTTAAGAGGACGCCACACCCGCATATGTTTTCTCCGTTTTACAAAATATGTAAAACATAGCAAAAACTGTTTTGTGTGAGATAGAACCATTCAGGCTGTAGTCATAACTAAAAAACAAAAAATTCACCACACAAAAAGGAGAACTTTGGCTGTGTAATATTTATATGCTATTTTTTCGATATCGGAACTACAAAAAAAGTTTTTGTTTCAAAATCCATTATTTTTGATTTTTTCATACTTAAATAATTTTTTTGTAGTTCTGATATCAAAAAATTAAAATATTTCACAGTCAAAGTTCTCCTTTTTATATAATGAAAATGTCGTTTCTTAGTTATGATTTCAGTCTGAGTGGTTTTAGCCCGCGCAAAACTGTTTTTGCTATGTTGTACATTTGTAAAACGGAGACGTGTAATTATTAAATTTTTTTAAATGTTTTCGTTATTAGTTATAAGTGATATTGTAATAACATAAATGTAACAAAAATATTAGGTGATGTTAGGTAATTTTATGGTTGTTCATTAACCAATACATTTACCAATTTGTTGTGAATAAAAAAAAAATTTAAGGCCAACAATAATAATATTATTGAATTTCATTACATTAAATTTTATTATAATATTATTGTAATTATATTACCAACAAATAAGAAATTAACCGAACCTATATATGAAATACACTATACACCTGTTACTTAAATTTAAACAACAATAAAATACAAAAGGTATAAAGTAAAATAAATAACTATGTAATTACTAGGGCATAGGACTTAATATTTGCATATTTATTTTGCAAAATTGTGAAAAGGGATAGCTAGAAACAAATTTGTTCAGAAAACTAAGCTAAATCTGTAATTTTATGTTGCATATTTAGGTATTTTTGCTTTTTGAGATATATTTAAGTTTATTTTTACTTTTTTAGACACATTTCATTTATTTTTGGACTATTTTCGTACGTTTTCTTTTACATAACGTTTATAAAAACGATAATCAGTTCTTAATTTTGATTATTTGAAAGCCTCCACGCACTACAGTAGTGGCGGCAGGTCGAATGAGTATTTGAAACCGAATAAGGTGTTGTTCAAAACTTATTTAACGTTATTCTTATTTTAAATTTTATTTTCTTTTAATATTTATTAATTAAACCACTAGACTACATTTTTTTTTTTAATGCATATTTTGCGTTTAAATGCATATGCTTGCATATTTTTTTTTTTCAATTTTTTTCCCTGGTAATTATTTATTAGTAAATAATAATCTGTTAATACTTAATTGTTTAAAATTAAACATATATTACTTTGATTTAAATTTACATGACGTACTTTATTTTAAAATTTAGGTTTGGCGTTTAAAGCAGTATCTCCTAATGGAGATTTAATGGGCGTCGTCCTAAATAATCTGACGTGCAGAGTAGACGGCGAAAAAATTAATGAAAGTGAAGAAGACACAAAAGATAACACTAAGTTTAATGACATTACGACATTTTTAGATAAAGTCGAGCGAGAAGCAGATGTGTTCAAAAAATTCCCCAATGTAAATCGTGTAATGGATATAAAAATAATTTCTGTGGATGAATCATTTAGAGGCCAAGGAGTATGCAAAGCTCTAATTGATAAAACAAAGTAAGCTTATTAATAGTTACCTCATTAGTGTATGGTACTACATTATAACTACAGTTTAACAGTTATCTATTAGTAGGTAATTAGAATATAACCGTGGTTATTAATTATTATACCTTACATTTTTTTTTTATTGTCCAGTAAAATACAATCGATAAATTATTTTTTAGTTTTTAGAAAAGTCATATTATAAATTAGTATAAATTATACGGGTCATTTAACCAGAGCTTGAATTGTGAAAACATTAAAGGAAGATGCATAATAAAAAAAAAATTTACTTGCCCTAATATTAAATTTTTTTAATAATTAAAATATAATTGAAAGAGGTACGTTAAAATATGTTTAAAAAGAAAGGGTAGTCCGTCATCCTTCGATTCAAGCACTGCATTTAATATAGTAGCATATAAATTAATGTCAAAAAACAATTTTATTAATTATGAATTCATTATTGTCTTAAATAGTGGGCTTTACTGATTTACTATATGGTTGTATTCTGTTTGAATGAACTGGGTGAAGGTAATTTTTTTTTAATGAGCTTTATTATTATCAGTATGGAAGTCAAGTAACTTAGCTTCTGAAACAATAATCACATACTTAACAATGGCTTTGTTTTTCACATTAATTTATTTTTATAAAATGAGATCTGTAATTAACAATAAATATATAAGATTTTGCATATTTTTCCCCATACGTAGATTATGTCACGAATCTATATCAAAAAAAAAACTTTAAAAAGTAAATTTGAAAATTTTATTAAATAGAATGTTATTTATAGTTATAACATTACTGCGATCACTATAAATATAGGTATCTACCTCATTTATAATCAATTTCACCAAATTTCCACTCGTCTCTCGTAGGATTTTTTTTATGGTGATTTCTGATTCTTTTAAATGTTCAGGATAAAAAAAAATTCGCATTTACAAAAAAAAATCAAAAATATTATTTTTAAATTGAAAACATGATTTCTAAATGTTGAAGTTTTTCGACCATAACTTCCAAAGAAAATTTGACCAATTTTGAAAATATCGGTCATATTAAGCATGCAAAAACTCACATTTTGAAAAAAAAAATTCTCAAAAACCGCTTAAAAACTAAACTGCATTTATTTCAAATATACTTATGTTTTTTTACATCAATATTGATATTTATTATCTAAGTATGTCATTGAACAT
The DNA here is from genome assembly GCA_014851325.1 of Pentalonia nigronervosa. Classification (NCBI taxonomy): domain Eukaryota; kingdom Metazoa; phylum Arthropoda; class Insecta; order Hemiptera; family Aphididae; genus Pentalonia; species Pentalonia nigronervosa. Next base: position 38,596 of record JACXSJ010000983.1, on the reverse strand, counting down.
TATAATTTTCAGAGAATTAGCATTGGAAAATGAATGCCCAATGGTTTATGTGGAGTGCAGCAGTTATTTTTCAGCAAAAGCAGCAGAGAGACTTGGGTTCGAGTGCATATATACTTTATATTTTCGAGACTATTTGGATAAAAATGGTGAAGTTGTTTTTAAAACTCCCGCACCTCACGATTCTTCAAAGGTATACGTATTACATTTATAAGAATAATACCATAATCTACTCATATTTATATTTATGTAGACATATTCAATTGTATCCTTATAATCAATAAATACTTAATAGTAAATAATATAAAACAGTTTAAACGTTTCGTGTATAAGGAAATTACTTACTAAAATTTAAAAATAAAAACAATTATCTAACATATATAGTATATATATATCCGCATACTTTAAACTAAAATATTACTAATAATCAATAGAAATAATTAGAACGCCTTAACTCTTATTATAATATAAAAGCTATTATTTTATTATAATAATACCTACTATAAACTAATAGTTATATTAATATTACTAATAGTATAATTATTATTAAGTAATATTTTTATTTTATTGTTTTTTTTTCAATGTCACAAATTACTATTACTTTGTTATTTTTTTTTTCTGTTTCTTTCAATATTGTTTTTCCTTATTTTAGTTGTATAGTTATATTACTGATATTTTGTTAAACTAAGATTTTATTGTATTACTACTTATCAAATGATACTGACCCGTTTAAAATAAATTAACTAATTATACAGTAAAATGTAAAGCTAAGTTTATATAATATCATATTATATACCTTTTGGATTTTTCATACATTAATATGATTAAAAATTAAAATACACAAGTTCTGTCCTCCCTAAATCCTAATCCCTTTGAATAATTTAAAATACATTATTTACCACTTCTATAAAATATTATATTAGAATTTATAATACATAAATGAAAATCATATTATTGCTTATATAAAAATGTGTTTACCTGTAAGACTGTACTGTTTAATCAAAATATTACCTTAAAACAATATATATTAATAAAAATTGTGAACTATCAACTATTTCATATTTTTACATATTTTCAGGCGTTTATGCATAATAAACGTAATAAACATAATATATCACTAGATCGGGTGGAACTTTTTTTGATTGTATCTCGTTCAAAAGCAATAATTTAGCATTAAAGAAATATCAACACGCTCTTTACGTCTCTGCCATACAATAATGGCAAACTTGAAAATCATAACTCTCTTAATGGTGCTAAACACTGATTATACCATTTTTACATTTTCATAATGTAATCTATAGGTCTGCAGCACTATCACATATCGGCTTTTTAACACAGGAATTTAGTTAAACGCGGCTAAACAATCATTCTGATCGTACACTTATCTATAATTAATATATGTTTAGCCACAGCAAACACAAAACAAGACTATGTGTATTGCCCATTGCTTCTATTAGGCATTTCACATTAGAAAATGTGTCTTTCCGAACGACCATACTCATTAGTCATTCATTAAGACTTCAATGACTGAGGTTACGTTTTGGGAAAAAACCCGTACAGTACCTATGTCAATATCCAAGTATCTAATTCTATATAAACATAAGAATACTGAACGATTTAAGAATTAATATTATTTTTGTTTAAACCATCTGAATTATGAACAATTGTAATTTGTCTATATTTTAAATTAAAATAATATCGATATAAGAATATTAGATAATATGTTTACATTAATTAATTGATGATGTAAAAAAATTTTAAAAGAAATTACTCAAATAATTTCTTCTTTCAAAAAAATACATTTAGTGTCGTACTGTCGTTCAGCCTTCTTGTGATGACATTTTATAGATACTGGGGCATATACAAGGATGTAGAGGTCACATCCCCATAGGCCTTTTTATTATTTTAATGTGCAGGTACCTAGATTTAAAAATTTTCATTCCGTGATAATTTGTTTGCAGCTCATCCCCCCCCCATGTAAAAGTTATGTATACGCCACTGGTACTTATTTAAATACTGGTTATGTAGAACTTCAGAAAACTTTCACTTATAGAAATCTTTATTTTATTTGGCATCGCTATCTACTAACTTCATTTAAAACTAGATAAGTATAACTGTTTTACCACTAGATGGGGTAATATAAATATCCTTTGTTTTCAATTGCCAATATAATACTTCAGTACAAATGACAACACTTGTTATGAATATTACATAATTTTGTTGAATGTCGGTATGAAAAAATAAAAACTAATAATTTTTTGAATTCAGAATTTATGATACTTTAAATAAATATTCCTTACATTTTAATATGAAATTCTAGTGCAATATAGTGCCTATTCTAAAATGTATTAATAATATTTAAAATTAATGAAAACAATCCAAAGGGCAAAAAAAATAAAACAAATTGTTGTTCGCATATAATCATAATATTTTTTTCATACAAATATATAAATAAAAAATTTTGTTAATTATCGACAGTGCTGGGCACAGTGACGATACCGAAGAAATTCTGTTATGTGTTATATATAATACGTATTCGTTATATCAATAAACCATTGATAGTAATATATGTGACATATTATGTAGAATATATTTATGTGAAATCAATGGTTTTACGTCGTGGGAAAAGGTTGATTTCACTGGATTTTCGTTTACTGCACACCACTAAAATATGAAACACGCACTGGCGGGCCGCGACGTGAAAACTGTACGATCGAAAATTTTTAAGAATTTGATGACAGTATGGCACGTCACGGCGGACGCAAAAAAAACGCGTCTTACTATATACAGCACTACATCGTTGGTTTCCCATAAATTATTCATAAGCCATTAGATTTGTTTTCTGTTGCTCGCCGCCATCAGACGTTTCCTTAGAACAACAAATAAATAATAAATATTATGATGTAAATTATTGTGGCTTCGTATTATTCGTGTAGATCAATACGTAAGTACAACGCATTGTACGTATATATTATACTGTATCGGGTACCGAAATAACTGCAGTTTTGAGGCCCAGGAGCAAAAATATTTCCATGTCGTCCATATTTCAGAACACTGTGTGCCGGTGGTATGAAGGTTCCTGAAATTGTGAAATCGATATGAAACGTTGTTCGCGTTGCCGTACGAAATCAAAATAAATATAATACAGACGAACTATACCTAACAATGTACGACTCTACTGACTAAACCTATCAAAGAAACTCAAGGAACAGTCCGATGGCGACTTTTGGTAACGGTACATCATCGTTATGTCACTAATATAATTGTTTGCTGTATGATCGTCCCATATTTTTTATATATTTGTAATATATTATTAATTACTAACGAACAACGGAAATATATCACAAAAACCCATAGGCGAATCTGGGGGGGGGGGGTTGGAGCTTATCACCCTCTCCACCGTGTGAATATTAGTCGCCCTCCAGAATTATTGTTGTTTATTTCGTTCAGGTAAATTGTGCTTATTATATTGAACTTGTGGTGAATGACAATATATACTATATACTATATATATACTAATATTATCACTTTTGTAATATTATTCATCATAATCGTGTTTCACGTCAGAATATGATAAATAATGTTATTTTAGATTCTAAGCACTCTGTGATATCGAAAAACTTAAAAATTAAATACAAGGTTCCTCGTAAGTTGTTATTATTGTAATTTTAAAAAAAGTTGAGCGTAAAATAATAATAAGTTTTTATGAGCGCTTGAAGTTAAAATGTTAACAAAATACGTCAAAAACCATAAAAATGTACCTATACATTTTTTTTCACTTTACATTTAAGATTTGAATATTTAATAAAAAGATTACTCATAAGTTTTTTATTATAAACCAAAAAAAAAAGTTTAATAGAAAGTCTAATTAATTTTTTATGAATGCTTGAAGTTTAAATCTTTTTGACATTAGATATTTACCCGTATACTAATGATTTCTCATCGAACGATATTCTTATTTTATTATAATTAATAAATGAATAACCACAAATACTTGTCATTTTCATCAAATATTTATATCAGCTTTTTCTATACATGTGGTATAATTTAAAAAAATATTTTAACTTTTTCGAACTATTCATAGACATTTTATACATTTTTTAAGTTTTTATTCTATAATTATCGAATCAATTAAATCGCTTAAAAATTTAATACAAGATCACTCATAAGTTTTGATAACAATTCAAAAATATTAAAAATACATAGGTATGTTTTTTTTATAACTATTTATAGTTAAAATGTTGACAACATTTATCAAAATTATGAAAATTTGCAAATTATGCAAATATTATTATAAGGATTGAACATTTTTATCAAGGCTTCTCATTAGTAGTTAATAATAATTATATAATATAATAGAAATATAGACTGTTATAATAATTAAACATTAATTTTAATATAATAAATTCAATTTTTGTATCATGAAGTATATATTTGTCATAGACCGACAATCGACAGACAATCTCCATCCAGAATCGTTTTTCTTATACAATGATTTATTATTGAATTCAGTTTTAATATATCCATTACAGTGACCCACTCAACGCCTACTGTACAGCAGAGTGGTACCCACTCGGACTGCTTGCCCACATTTTTTTAAATGAATTTTAAATACACGTGTGCATGATATACATATGTCAGAGTATTATAATCCTAGGCCTTGGCGTATACATTTGAGGCTTACAATAATTTAAATTGCGTAACTATTGATAATAGATATCTATACAACGGTTTTGTGGCCCACCATAGTATATTTGGTTATAGACTTAAAAGACTATACATATATGGTGCGAATTAGGTGAGGCATGATGGGGACAGAAAATCCAGCTCAGTGCATTCAGTGCGAATAGTTATGAATACAAAACTAATATTAAAGCACCTATTATGGTTCCCGTTAATTTTACTTGTCTACTACTTAGTATATCTCCTTCACTCTTTCAAACAAAGTGGCTATCGACATTTAGACCTAATCCTATCCAATTAAAGAATAGTTGGTTAGTTATTCCCACTACATGAACTAGTTTTAAGAACCGAATTGTTGGACCGATATAAATAAAGTTTTCTAAGTTATATTTTACAGGTTCTAGAAATTTATAACCTGCGTTCATAAACTAACATAATCGAAGTCAATATAGCAACGTATACAAAGATTTATTAAATGTTTGAAATAGTAATAATAATGAAGATCACAGGAGTAGCGGAGTATGAGTTGAAATAATTGATTATAAATTATAATGGTTTATCTATATAAGGTAGGTTATTATACTTATAGTAAATCGAATGTAATTTTAAAGAATGTATAAAGGAATGTTTGTCCTTACTCCGTGATTCAAACCCGACTGCTGGCTATAATAATAATATATACGCTCGTACTCGCAACGATCCTGTGTTCTGATAACCTCAGCAAATTCGCTGAGACTCTGAGTGCGACATAAATGAAGATTTAGTGATCTGTAAATTATTGCAGTACCTAATAACTATTTTAAGATATTAGTTTTCGATTATAAGTGGATTAATGAATGTATTACAATGATGCTGCAGTGGCGTCATATATATTAAGATTTTTGTCTCGGGGGATGTGAATTTACCCAGTGGTCACTAACTCCCCTATGATGCCTATATGATGTAACTCATCCCCTATGATGTTTTAAATTATAATAACTTATTAACACCAACAATACAAAATTACTTGAGAATAAATGCTTTGTTAAGAGGATGTCAGCAAACTATTTATGTTCTCCCTCTTGCCCACGCAAAACATAGACAAACCGAATTCACACAAAATATATTTTTTAATGTTTTTGAGTTCGCTTTAAGGCTTAGCATATAACTACCCATTGTAAAAATTATAGAGAATAATATTTTATTTTCTATGACAGCATATCAATTTGTCTAAATATTGTCACAATACAATTTAAAAATCGTTTATATTTACACATTTCTTTTTATTTTGAAAGTCAAATAATAATAAAATATAAAACCGATAAATATTATCCTCTATAATTTTTTTAATAGGTTATTTTACTCTAACATTACTCAAAAACCATAAAAAATTAATTTTACGTGAATGTGTTTTATCTACGTTGCGCGTGGGTCTGAAACAGAAAACCGACATTTGCGCTGACATCTACTATTTTAACACTTGTAACAGTGAAAATAAACTATCATACACTTTTAAGTAGAAATAGATAACCATTAACAAGGTTACAGTTGAAAGAAATTTACAAATGTAAACCGAGTATTAACTATTAGTAGCTATATGGTTATATATGGCTATATTAACTATTTGGTACATTATACTGAAATCACAATAAAATCACTGATTTTGCGTCGCACTATCATAGCAATTTACAATAATTTTGTGAAAAGTGAAAATCAAAATGGCGAAGCTAATCATCCGAACAATAATGAACGTTATTAAATTATTATATCAGCATTAATTATTATTATTGCAGTTATTGACGATACACGTCGTTCTGTGATTGTACGCCAACTGCCAAGTACCTACTACAGCGTGTTCTTTTTCTATAAGTATTATAGATTTATATTCATCTAAACATATATTTTCTTGAGGTACGAAATATTAGTAGTAGAAGAAATATTACAGTATGAGAGTTTATTATTTTGTTGTAACACAATAATTTATAACTAATTATTTACTTAATTAATTGAATAATAAGAATATAAGACTAATTTTTGTTAATATTTTAAAAATCAAATTATTTAAATTCAATAAGTATTCATATTTTAAATAGAGTTATAAGTCGTTTAAAGTATATAGGTACATGAAAACATAATGTGGGTAGAGATGCAGAGTAATATAACATAAAAGGTGATGGACAAGCGGTCGCGCCGGTATTTGTTCGAGGACAAACATATGTTGAGTCGTTGAGACATCCTGTTTAGTAATATAGTAATATATAATTATGAATGAATGTATTTCACTAATAATAAAGGTGATTTAAACTGAACTGTAGACTGAAACGCATTTATCTTAACATGCATACTACAGCTGTGATAAAAGCCATAAGATTGAAGATGGTTTAAAAATCTTCTATAAACATTTTGATGGTAACTGAAATGGAATCCATTTTATCAACAGGATATAGCCATATAAGTACCGTGACATTGACATTAATTATTTAATTTTAAAAAGGATTATATTGATAAGAACATTACATATAAGTAACTCATTGGGACAATATAAGCTTCTGTTATTTTACTATAGCGCAGGGCCGTATTTAGAAATTTTGCGCCCCCGGGTTCATGGCGCTTATTTTCAATATATTTATTTTAATATCATAGTTCCTACAGGTTATAGTTGTAGCCAAATTTTTTAGAAGATCCCTCATAAGTTGTTATCTGTGTAAATTAAAAAAAAAATACAAGCGTTAATTCACAAAAGCTTTTTATGAGCACCTAAAGTTAGAATTTTGAAAAAATACGAACATTTTTAAATCATTTTGTTAGTTATTCATAAAAAACCCTTATTTGTATATCTAAGATTAGAAAATGTAATACTCTTTTTACAAGGAAAAATTGAATATTTTGTCCATTTTATCTGAAAAAAAATTTTCTAAAGTGTGTCACCCCCGGGAAATTGCCCACCAGTGCCCCCTTTAAAACCGACCCTGCTATAGTGCTACTGAAGTATAAATAAATTCATAATTTATTTTAATTTTATGGTTGTATATCTCGAGAGTATGAGAGTTGAGACTATATGAATTGTTTAAGAATTGGTCAAGCTTTGTAGAAATCTGTGTTCTTATGTATAAACTTACACTTAAGACGCACTTTAGTAAAATGCTTTGAGGTATAATAGACACATTTTATTCAATTATAAATGGTTCCTTTTACAATCTGACTATGAAATGAGTCAGAATTTATTTACAAACAAAAATAATTCTTTATTGGGAATTAGTTATTTACTCGGTATAGAAATAGAAAATGATTTAAAATATTAAATGAGTATTTAGTAGTATATCTATACAAATAATAAGATACTGTTTTTTAAAAGACAAATTTAAAGGGAATGTAGATCTAACTACGCATTTTTCATAACATAAATTTAGTAGTGTTATAGAAAAATAAAAAAATAATAATTATAATTTATTAAACAATAATTTCACAATTTCATATGGTTATAGTGTATTATGTATAATATACTATAGAGTACATCCATTATTCATAAAATTCTTTATGAATATTATGATAATATTCTTATTAACATATTTTTACATTTTAAACGTCAGTAACAAAATATTTTAAATCGTTTGCCCATACGGTCATATACGAATTAAGTATTTACTAACACTGGAGTCTGAAATAATACTCGTAAGTCGTGATCGCTCCAGAAATAGAAATAGAAGAGAATCAACAGCTATTGCTATATACATTTCTAACATTGCAGTTTTCAAATTACAGACAATTTTTTTCTTATTTTATTCAAAATAAATATTTATTAAGTTAGAAATTATAAATTTTTAAAAATGTTTAAATTGTAGTTAAAAAAAAAATAGGTAGGAATTTTTTTCAGTTATAATATTAAACTGAAGTTACGATTTTATTTAATATTTATATGTGTTATATGATAGGTAGATAATTGATAAACCGATAAAAAATATTAAATTAGTACAACTTTAAATAACTCGAGCTTTAAGATATATACTCGTATTTAAAAAAAAATATGAAGTATGCATAAATGTAATTTTAGTCAATAAACTATTACTTGTATAAATGTGCAAAAATATAATCAATATATTATTACTTATTAATTTATTTATTCTATACTAAATTAAGTACAATTTATCATTTTTAGATAAAATAATGTGGTCTATTAAGTTATTTGTGTTATTATTAGAAACAAAATGATTCTGTAAATAAACCATTCACCCTTTTTTAATTAATCTCTCTCTTCCTGGATGTACAAGATCAACACATATTAGTTTAATACTCTTAACTTTTATTAAAAGTATACAGTCATGAAGATTCCCGTATTTATTAATATGTATTTTCATATGCTATAAATATTGTGTTAATATTTAATTATAAAATATATTATTTCAATAAGTAAAATAAATTTGTTATAGATAGACACTTAATATTTATTTAATATAATATACCTACATCAAATAACTTAATAGTAACCATCCGTTAATTACTTTGTAATAATAATTAATAATTATAAGTACCTCCATACGGCTATACTTATTATATCAGCTCTTATACTTTTATATAATGCATAGATATAAACTATAAATAATACATGATAACCTAACCTTTACATATTATAATATAATTAATATTATAATTTTTTAATATTTTGTAACAGAAAAAATATTTTATAGTGTATTTTTTAATTTTTTACATATACAAAATAAATATATAGGAATTAACTATTAATGCATAAGCAATTTTTTTGTATAAAATTTATATAAATGAATTGAACGAATTTACTCTAAGTATAATTATTTTTGTGAGTACTCATGAGATGTATTATATTTTACAAATTATATGTTGAAATAGAAAATTCTTTTCTAACATAAATAATAAAATATTGATGGTTTTAGAAATTAATAATATAATAATAATTTTTGAATTTAAATTCTGCTAAAATGTAAATATATTTATTGAATATTTTAAGTATTTAGATAGGCACTTAAATAAGGTACTTAAATAATTATATTCTTAAATTATCTCCTGAATTTTCTTATGCTAATCATTTTTAATTGAAAAATTATTTATAATCTTTAAGAATTATGTATTTATATACCTACTCGTTTTCATATTTTGTATTGAAAAAAAATGGACAATTATTAAAATTGCATAATATTAAATAATAATTTTTAACTTTAATAAAACATATTTTGAAAAAGGCTCTGGCTACGATTTGCATTCCATGATCAATTCTTATTTGACACCCATGGATAGAAAGAAAAGTACATATAGAAGTGAAATAATTTCATAATTTATATATGGGTAAGTAGGTAACTATTTCAGATTCTGAGCAAAGCAATCTAGTGTAACACAAAACATAATAACCGTAGATACATGTCATTTTCACCAAATGTTTATGTTGATATTTTATATACACAATAAAATGAACAAAATATTTCGACTCATTTTGAGCTAATTGTAGGCATAAGAAATTTTCGATATTGCTTTCTATAAATATCAATGAAAAAAACTTTTTCTGAATCAAAAAAGTTTAAAATTTAATACAAGGTTTCTCGGATGTTGTTAAATAGATGGTCAAACATTTAAGAGATACATAAGCAAGATTGTTTTCTATAAGCATTTAAAATTCAAATTTTAACAAAATCTCGAAAAATTGCAAATTATTTTGTAGTTAAAAATTGATTAAATGATCAATGTTTATACCTAAGGATTGAAAATTTAAAACAAAATTTCTATAATAAATAGTAAACAAAAAATTTAAAAAATATAATATAGCACAGTTTTTTTTTTTTTTTTTTGTAGATATTATAAGTTCAAATTTGGATGAAATTAGATAATTGTTTAAACAAAGTAACTATTTTAGTTATTTTGTTGTAATTTAAAATAATATTATTCATGAGTACTTGAAACATTTAAAGTATTTTATTATATTTTATACGCACAATGATATTTTTAAATTCAATTTTTCCTGCAAAAAATAATTCATTCTACTGTACTACTGATATCTAATAGTATAATAATAACTACTCTAATAGCAATAATATCATACAATATTTAGTATTATAGGCTGAGAGACCGCCTTCGCTCAAAATCGTTTTTCGTATACAATTATTTTATATAATTGAATTAAAATTTAACACATACTGTATAACACAGTAGTATCTACTTGCCCACCTTTTTTACGTTTAATTATGCATTTAGACAATTAGTAATACATTAATTATTACAGACTATAGTTTATAAGTAGATAGGTATACAATTAATATTTATTTTCTTTGCGAGTAAATTTTAGAACATTATAATCCTACTAAAAACTAATATATACTTATTAAGTAAATATAGAATAATATTTAGTAAATAAACCATACCTATATAAATATGTACAATATGGGGAGAAATTCTTTATTGCGTGCAGACACCCAACTGCAATATTTGTGGCGCCAAGCACATACGGAACGTCGTCTCTCGTGATACCCTACGCCATACAAATTGTTATTTTGGGTAGTTTTCATATAAAACTATAAAATATTTTAGTTACTAAAAAAATTTAATATGCCTACATTATTCTTTAACAATTTTCTCTTTCTTTTTTTTTTTTTTTTTTGAAAATAAGACTATTTGCGTTGCATAATTAAATGGTATAATTTTACATTCACACAATTAAATTGAATATAATATATTAAACTGTGTTCGTAAATATTAAATTTTATAAACTTAATTTATTGTATATACATCTTATGGTGTTTGGATTATATTGTTACCTATGTTAAAAATTAAAATAATGAACTATCACTATGTATGTGCGTTAAAGTATATCCAATAATTGAAATTCATCTTCAAAATTAAAAAGTTATAATCTAACATTCTGACCATATAAAAGTTTATTTTTACTTTATAAATAGGCACCAGGTTTTTTTGTAGCTGAAAAAATATTAAAATATTGGATATTTAAATATTAAGACCTATGTTAACAATTGACATATTAAAAAATTAACTATGAGATATTTCTTATACAAATTCTGTGTTATCATTTTGTAATTAAAATTGCATTTGGCCTCGATGTAATATTCCTTATTCCTTACTTTAAAATAAACACAATATTCAACACTTAAAACAAATAATAATAGGATTTGTGATTTAAATATTATCATTTATCGATCATTATTTAAATTTTAGAATGCTAAATGATGAGAAAAATTAAATTTTTGAAATAGTTTTAAAATAAGGTACATACAGGATGGAGTATCTAAAACAAGACAAAAGTGTTGTTTTGGACCTTTTATAGGGACACCAGGACGCATTATTCAAATACAGGGCAATCCCAAAAAATACGGGACGAATGGAATTTATACAAAATTTATTATTTTATAATTATGTTTGATTCCTAAAAATATATAAATATTTCTGAATTATTGTAGCATACATTTTGTGATAACCTCTCAAAATATAAGTACCTATTAATGTTACTATGTAATGTTAAAAATCAAGGTACCTGCAAGTTATTAATGTATGATTAAGTTAGTAAACTCAGTGATCATATTCAATATTGTATAGGATTCATTTATATGTAATTACTTTAGTTCTTTTGGATACCTAGGAAAATTATTGTCACTTGATTTATCTAATTTACCTATATAATAATGATTTTCATACATAAGTTTATTTATCATATAGTTAACAAATTTATTGTTAAAACAAAATAATTACTAAAAGTACCTACATGATTTTGTTTTTAAAATTATAGACACATAAGCAATAGGCTATAAGTCACAACTCGTGTTATGTATAATCATTAATCAGTAATGTGATCTATTACGATTTTATTATAGAAAATCAATTATTAATGGTAAAAAAGAAACTGTTCAACTTTTAACTACCTGCCTGCCTATATTATATTAAATACGTTATATACTTATAAATATACTTAAACAGGTCACTTAAGCAGGGCATTCGATTATAAGAACATGATTATATTCATCACTATATTAAAGTATGACATGATAAAAAACTGAACAATATATATATATGCATATTTATTATTATTTATTAATAATACATTTTAAAGGGTCCTTTCATATTTTATTTGGCATTTTTAAAATACTCTGGGAAAAACATATATGCAGCAGCAAGTGGTCACAGTGTTCACGGATCAATAGTATGCGTCAAAGGGAGTAGAGTGAGGGGACGGTACATTCCGCCCTTTTATGCGCGAGCTCCTTTCTCGTACACACAATCGCAGCACACAGCAAGCCTTTTGAAAATTATTCGACCAAATAACACTTTCAGTATGACCAACGTACTCGTGAAAGTTGTGAATGCATAATATAGTAAAAATATGTACGACATAGTTTAGAACTCTTATAGGTACTAGGTATTATAGCTATATTATACTTTTATAGCTATTATAGGTATTAGGCAAGTATCCATTATTTAACACAGATGCATCTACTGTAAAATAGTGTTAAAATTGACAATAATTGTAATAATGCATTCAACTGCAATAAAGTTTCATAAAATAACCGTATATCATCAACACTATATAGAACAGTTTAAACACTAAACTCCTAGTTTAAATTCTTAATGAACCGTTTTGATTGTCAAGAATGTTTGTATTTTACACGTCTTCACGAATTTGGTTGCCAGAATTTAATAACAGAGTGACGATGACATAATAATATCGTTGTTCAACTACGCCGACTATCAGGACAAAAAAAGAAAACTCGTCTATGAGTAATAAAAATCTACCAATTATTAAATTCGATAAGTGTTAAAAAAATTAACAACTTTTTATAGGATACAATATTTGTATAATGATTGAACGAAGCTCTATAACGAAAACGAATGTGACGCGTACAATAATTACCGTACACGCGCGACACTGTCCCAGCTCCGTGCAATTACGGCGCCAAGCGGTCACGATCCCTACGGCGGCGGGCGACCGTTTCACGGTGGTTGCTACTTACTCGAGCCACTGCTCAGTGCCGTTCGGACCGCGTGCCCTGTTGTCCGCGTTTCCGTTTTTGTGACGTTCGGTTACGTACGCTCGTCCGGTAAGCGTCTATCTTTATATTGCGAATATTATTTTTACTGTCCATCGCCGTCGGCCAGTTCAAACGCGTACTTGTCGAGAACTATGCTGGATATGATGAACAAAATGGCCGAACTCAAGTTCGAAGCGCCGCTGGCGCAGTTCGAGGAATCCGACGAGTGGACAAAAATGATGGACGACGACTCGCCACTTCAGTCGGTCAAACACAATCTTCATAATCATCATCATCAACAGGGAAACAGTCAGCCAACTTCAGGTGGTGGCTTACGTGACACGAATGAGGAGAAACTGGACAACATGCTGAGCAACAGTAGTAGGTCCCTGGAACCGGCGAACAAGTCGCCGTGCACGCAGTGTGGAGCGAACAACAACAATGTCGGTGTGGAGGTGACGACATCGGACACGGACAATTTTGGAGAGACATTCAGCGGGTCTCTGGAAGACCTTGTGCACACGTTCGACGACAAAATCACCAGATGTTTTTGCGATTACGAGGAGTCTGTGGAGAAATTAGCGCCGGTTCAGATCAGGACTCAGGAGGAAATAATGAACGAATGCCAGTGAGTTGTACCTACACGCCAAATCCCTCGATAATAAAATATTATTATAATTAATATAATAATTGGTAGATTTTATTTGGTTATACTATTATTATTATTATTATTATTATTATTATTATTATTATATACTCGAGGGCGAGTCCAGCAGGGAGGATTTTAATATATTAATTACATTTTATAACGTATACGTACAGACTACAGGGTAAGAAAGTGTATTTTAAAAAGTACGAGTTGAAGTGTTGCACTACCGCAATAGTCTATAACAGCATATGCATGCAACATAAGTATAGGTATATTGTTGGGTTAACGGTTTTGCGGTGAGGAAGATCCACTAGATATTATGCATGTACCTGTTTATACAGAATGGGACATGTGCCATCTAGTACCCATTTTTCTGTGTACGCAATGGAGGTAAAAACAGTGGCTTATCGCCCTTTCTTAGATAGGTAGCTGTTGTTATAATTTTGTAGGTCAAACATTATACGTATATAGATCGACCATCGTCATCGTCGTCATTTAACCGAATATTTTTTTTTCTCAACCGATAATCGCAGCTGCGCATGCGGTATGCACTACACAGTCCATACGAGCAAAAACCGAATATTCCCATAGTCGTGTCTTCCTATCAATCCAACTATTTCTATGCATCAACACCTCTACAATAGCGATATATTTGCGACCACAAATCATGTATTTCAACACGATGGTCCCCAAATCAAAACTAATGTTTACCTATATTTTATATCGTGGTGTATATTTGCTTGCTAAGATTCCAATGGCTTCGAAAACTCGATTCGCCTATTCGACCTAACACAATATGCATTATTTACGGGTGGACGACTACAATGGGATCGTTACGCCTCGGCACGCGAATAAGTGAATCACCACCACAAACCGTGCGTACGTTTATTAAGACAACGAATGACGAGCACCATTATTATCACGATAACAAATGTTGTCAAATGAGTATTGTGACGAGCTGATGGCTACGGCTGTAATAAAATATAATAATATAAATATCTCACGTTTATTTTAATAGGTGTCTAGGTACCAACGTTCGTTTTAAAATTTATAGTTTTACGTTGTAAATGTTACGAATCAACGAGTTAAACTTACACAAATTATGAAAAATATTTAGTTAAAATCGTGTGCACTACATAATGTTGTTCAGTTGTATGATAATAACTCCTAATAAGTGATATATTTTGTTACCATATTATCATTTGATTAAAACATAGAGCACATGTACCAGAGGAAGTCTCACGAAGACACTAAATTAATTATCAGATTTTTTATATCATTAATTCATAATTTTTTTGTCAACAACTTTAATAATTTAATATTACATAAAATGTATATAATATATTATAAAAACATTTTACCCTTGACATATTTATTAGTATTAAGTAAGTATACTATTAGATATATTGATGATATTGAAAATTACATATAACTTTTTTTTTTAACGTAATTCTTAATTGTTAATATTAATAATAATCGGACATTTTTAAATTATAAAAAGTATTTATATTTATGACCGCGTGTCCGTATATTGAAATATTTATATTTATATGCCGTTTATTTATTTCAATAGAATCTACGAATGCTGTTTCACACATTATTTTTAAACTTCACGTCTTCTGAGTTCAAATACCTATTATCTCGCCTATTACACGTTACATAACTATTTTACAATATCTAATTTATTGGTAAACTTAATTATAAATAAATTTACATTTTTTTTTTAAATTATTATTGCAATCTTTTTTAAACATAATATTATATTATGTTTTTAGAGAATTTTCGGTGAAAATCGTCACGAAAAGAATAATTATTATTTTTTTCATATAAACAATTAGGTAAACCGTCTATAAAGTCAAATAAATCATATTAGTATAAATAAAACATCTAATCATACATTTTTTAAACATTTTGTTTTCAACTTACCGTTGTTAATTAGGTTAATAGAAAAAATTAAAATGTTAATAATGATTAGGTAATTTAGGTTAAATGGCTATAATTAATTTATAATTTATTTGTATGATATGCAATCAATAATAATTTCTAAAATAATCTCATTATTATGTGCATAACTATACATACATACTATATTCATCTTATTTTAACAATTTGCATTATTATGAAGTATGAACATAAACAACTAATACATTGACACATTGCACATAATATGTTATTAAAGAAAATTAATTCTTTGTAGATACAGATTGTAACAGATACATACATTTAATCAAAAAATTTGGCTGTTCAAAACAATTATTTGGATGTTTAATAGCAAAATATTAGGCATTTTGGAACTAAAATTAGAAATAAATCATAAACTGCTATCATGGTATTTAAATAATAACCTATACAATACGTCTGTCATAGATTCACACACATAATTAAATTATGCTGGCTTTTATCCAAAGTTCAAGGTTAGACCTTAAATGCGAAAATTTTAGTTTTGAAATATAATACATACACTTATAGCATATAGATTCTTGGCTATTTTTAACTTAACTTTTTTGTCAAAACAATCTCAATGTTTTATACTAAATAAAACGCTGCCAAAGTTCCAAGATTTATGTTGTTGTTTAAGTGGTGAAAGTTGAAATATTTTATTTAAAATATTTAGGATTTTTCATTTACTTGTTTACTCTAAAACATATTTTTTGAATGGGTACTTATATAATAACTAACTATTTATAATATGACGTATGATGATTAATATTGATTATGATATATTTTGATATCATTGTTTATGATTATGATAATATAGTATATAGGTACCTATTTGATATGATATAATCTATATATATATGTGTTATTATTTATTATAAATTATATAAGATTATAATATTTTATTTATAACATACAGTTATTATAAGTACGGGTATTAGGTATTCAATAAGCTATAAGTATAATACATATTATTATAGGCGATCTTTAATATTAATACATTTTGGTCATTAACTTACCAATATTTTAAATTTATTGGGAATAATCCGTACCTTCCTATATTACTATTGCTGATTAAAATGTATAAATAGTGTAAATAATATACCTACAGAGTTACAACCTTTATTATCGATTTAATAATAACAGTATGATAGTATTTACTAATAAGTAATAACCAATGATATGTTGTTTTGAAACGTCTGGTCTCTGGTGCACCACGCACGTTGCACATGATAAACTCTATCAAGTTATAGATGTAGCTGTATAGGTAGTCACTATAGTGCCTATAGTCAGTTACTTTTTGCAGGTGAAAGTTGTTGAACGATCTCTCGTATTTTTTATACTAGACGAAAATAATATACATAATATTACTTTTTTTTTTTACTTGAATTATAAGTAATGTATTAATTGTTCGTAATGATGTAAACAATTATATTTTTCATTAATACGTATCTAACTAATATTTTTAACATACCAAACTTAAATTCCAAGAAACAAAACTGTAGTCTGTTAGTAAACATGTAATATGGTATGTACGATATACCTATCTAATTTAATATTTATAATAGATAAATAATAATATAATATATTGTTTTTTTTCCTGATTTTGTCCCAAAATGTGATTGAAATTAGAAATGTACGAATCGGTGACTTTGAGAGGATGTCTGCGCACTATTTGTTTTTTTCTTTCTGACCCATGCACAACTAGCAAATTTACGTTCAGCAAAATTAGTCTTATGTAGAATTAGTATTAGAGTGATAACCTATTATTAAACTTAAATTTAAAAACATTATCTATGTTTGTACGTTGAATTTTTTAAGATATTTCAATTATCAAGCAAGATATTATGATCATTTTTAAATTGTAATATTTTACATACTCATGTTCTTATATTTTGGTTTGATAATAAATCAATTGACTACTTGAAAAGTTAAGAGAACAAGGATGGTTTGCTGAACACAAATTTGCGGTGTTCGCGCGTCTGTCGGGGAGAGAAAATAAATAAGTGTGCTAACATCTTAAAATGTGTGCAAACTGCTAGTACAAATATGTACATGTGATGTGTATACACTATCCACTGGCTCCCGTACCAACTGAATTTTTAGGTAATTTTCAATATTATTTATTATTTAAGTTCAATTTTATATTTATTTACTTCTTAATAAATACATAGTACATACAACAAATTTAGTAGGTAATAGTTATTATAAGGTAACTAATATAAATAATACATGGTTGAAATCAATAATATTTAAGCCATCTGTATACTGTTAAAACTATTCATTTTCAGTATCTACCTATCGATAGATTTGTATTTATGAGTAATATTTAGTGTTTGTGATGAATTGCTAATACGACAAAATTACCAATTATTTAATATTGTGTATATAGTTACGAATATTATTATGTTAAAAAAATAGTAAATACACGTGAAGAATACTAAATTATTTATGTATTGAATAATATTAAAAGTTTGGGTTATTTTTTGTTCACAAATTATTTGAGATGATTCATGCTATTATAACATAAAATTATTAACCCGTTTACCGTTGCATAGACGTCATTCTGCTATATATGAACATGTGGATTTATCTCGAATATACTACCTGTAGCCCGTAAAAACTAAAAACCAGTTTTAATGCCGCCACCATATAATGATGCACATAGTAACTAAGGAGTAGGTAACCGAGACTTCACTTGAACCCATGCAGTCAATATAATCGAGTCAAGATTCTTTTCCATGGTAACTTTTAAATCTAATTTTCGTGTTTGTTTAGTTAATTTTTTTCTTATTCATATTAAGATAAATTGATTAACAGTTTTGATAGTTTACATTTAAAATTTTATCTTAAAATTATAATAATATTTACTATTGTTTTAGTGTATAAAAAAAATATACACAAAACGCTATTAGGTTATATTATTATGTTTTGATAATTATAATACATAGATGGGTATTATTATATTGGTCATAGTGTGTTGGAGATGACCCACGGTCGCTTGTCCATTACTGGGTTATCATAAAGGAATACACGCCACAGGCCACGCTACTCTCAATAAAGCCTATTCGTGTCATTCAAATAAACGTTGGGATAAATAGTTGAAGGTGGTTTGAAATGTCTTCACTAAAAAAAATGCATATATTTATGTGTTAAGTATTATATTCTATCTTTATGTATCATAATAGTGAATTAAATTAAATTAAATCAAATGCTGAATCGTGATCACGTTTGGTGTTTTAATAATCATGAAGTGCCTGGTGGGAGTCGTTCCTCAGAATAGTCGTGAACGTATAACGTACATGATTCTGTAAATATTTTAACTATCCCACGATATATATTTCGTGTTAATTTGATAATATCCTTGTGTTTTGTGATTTTCATTCATAATATGAAGAATATAATATAATATATGCTTTAACATACAATTATTCGTGCATAATCTATATAGTGAGTGAATCATTTTATATTTTATCGAAAATCCGGAAATAAATTTGGTTACCAGTAACCAGCAGATTGAAGGTGCCTATAGTAGCCTATAGTATATCATCTATATTCCGTATCTAATATTGTATTTACAAGTTACAATATTACGAATAAATATTATTATAGATACAACTTGAAACATGCCTAATTTTATTAATAGCCCATAAGTTTTACATTTTATACAGTAAAATTATACACTTATTTAAAATAGTAGTGTATAAGAAATTATGACTAGACCGTAATAACAACATATAAAATCATCTAATTTGGTACCTAAGATTTAACTAGAAGATTATCCAAGTTTATTTCAAAAATAAAACACGCACTAACACTTCACGACTACGTAGGTAAGTCTTTAGGGTGCACTATAATAGTAGTTTTACCAATCCTGCAACGTAATAAATGCAATTGTTTTGCGTGTAGGAGTGTAGGACAGATGTCTCGAAAACTCAGATTATATATATGTAATTTATGTAACCACTGCATATATAGCCTATATATGTATATATGGTTTACCCATCTTGATGCTATTATCGTGTTTTTAGACTATTTAAAAATATATCTATACATAACCACAGAACGAAAGAATTTGAGTTCAATCGTTGTATGTAAGAAAGTACGTATTTATGTATTATGTATTTTTTGTTATACCTATAATAATTTAGGTGTATCATATTCGTGTTTAATGTGCGTAGATAGGTAGTATTCAATGTTAATTATTGCCGTACAAAAAAAAAATTTTTTTCTGATAATTAATATTGGTATTTTAAATATCCCCAAATTAGAAAACTTATCAGGTAATTATTCAAATCACACGCCCTTGTAATTGGACTCTGAAATTTAATATAAACGGTTAAGTAGTATTGTAATAGTGTTTAAATCGGGTACAAAAAACTTCAAACAAAAGTCTAAATTATAATGATAACATTGATAATATAACGCACCCAAGTAATTAACCTAATTCTCAAACATAGTAAGTCTAGATTTTCAAATTTATGTATCACCTACCTAGCAGCTGGCCACCTTTTTACTTATCAAACCATTTAAATTTTCGTAGACCATAAACAATAGTTTATAATATAATACATAGCAATTTGAAGACTCTTTTTATGGAACATATTTGTATACAACCAAAACTGATGTATACTTTTTTATTATTTGAAATTTGAAATTCCTTATCAGATATTTAGCATAAGACATTGGTATTATAATATAATTTTATTGAATATGTTGTTTGAACAAAAGGAGTGAAATATGAATTAAGTAAAAATTAATAAATAACATTATTTTCTATGATCAGCATTTATAGATGTTTATTTTTATAGTGTTTTCAAAAAAAATCAACATTTTTCCCAAGGTGTGGATCATATTCTAAGTCTATCATAATTTCTAAGCACTTTTCTTTATGCATTTAGTATCTATGTCATAATTATTTAATACATTCAAATAAAATAATATTATATTACTATTGAAATAATGTAAAATGTTATAGCTTAAAAAAAATAGTTATAATTACTTGTATACCTATTTATATATATAATATTCATAATTAAAATTATACGTAAACATTATAATTTTTAATATTATATTGGCATTTAGCTTTAAGTCTCAAAATTACTTATAGAAATTGTATTCATATATAAAGCATACCTATAACTGCCATAACATCACTTAATGTAAGGTCAATTGTTCGAGTTGCCCTCTAAAATTTCAACATATGGTCTGTTGAGTTGCCCCTTTTAAATTAGTAGTAATTTATATTATTCATCAGAGTTAATGGGCTAAGGCCAAATTATTTATCTACATATTATTCATAGCATAATATATGAATACAATATATAATATATATGTGCACACTATACCAACAAGGCTACATAAAAGGTTTATAACAATTGTCTGTTATATTAGTTAATAGTTTCAAAAAAATAGTCATACAAAATATGATGGTTTAAATCTAATTCAATAATTACATTTAATTCTGATTGTTTGTCTATAATGTATGATATATCATTAATATTTAGTAAGATTTGCCAATAAATATATATATTATATATATAATAATTATATATATAAATATATATAAATACCAATAAACAAATTATGTTTTCTCATTTTAGAATGTGGTGGACAATTACAGGAAACTTTGGCAATATTCTTCCTATTGATTGGTCCAAGTCATATGCACGTAAAGTTCAACTTCCGGTACTCAATTTGAATAACAACATCCAAGTAAAATAGCATAATTTATAGTGACTTGATAATAATTTGAATCAAATTTAATGTAAAAAAATATCTGAATAGGATGAATCGTCAGATGACCTTAGCAGTGAAGATGAAGCTGTTTCAAATGACTTAGATTTGCATACTTTGATATTGTCCGGTCCCAGTGCAGATATTGAACCTCCAACTGCTGATGAAGTGATTAGAGAAATTGATGATATTATGGAAGTATGTTGTAAATGTTGTAATTTAATATTAATTATTAACCATTAGGTACTATAAAAATATATACTTATGTCTTAGGAGGGTACTTCAAATGAATGTACTCCGGACTCTGAGCATCATAAGGAAGTTCATTCACCGTTGTTAGAAGAGAGTAAGTTCATATTTATTAATATTGTAGCCTACTTTTAAAGTATATTTTATTAATACCGTTATTTTTTGTATAGAACTAAAAACATTAAATGTATCTCAACTTAATGAAGTTTACATGGAGTTGGAGTTGCTGATCAGAGACTATTCTGAAACATTAATTACAGAACTGGCCTTAAGAGATGAATTGGAGTTTGAAAAAGAATTAAAAAACTCATTTATATCACTGTTACTGGCTGTTCAAAATCGAAGGAGACAATATCATGTAGAGAAAAAACGGAACTCAAGAGCAGGAAATACAAATAAAAACGTAACAAATGAACCTAAAGTATGTTTTTTATTGTACAATTAAATACATTTTTTTTATAACTGTTCTATTATTTACATCCTGATATTTTATAGTATTTAACCACTGTCATACCATACCATTTGGATAGTGGACCTTTAAGTAATCAGGCACTTCAAGTTCTCATTAAAAGTATGAAGAATAAATCTAATTGTATTTTTAATTAATTTGATAAACAATACATTTATAAATATAACATTTTCAGTATTAAAAGCAATAAACGAAGACAGTCCCACAGTACCAACATTACTAACAGACTACATTCTTAAAGGTAAATATTAAATTCTTAAGTTATTCACTATATGTATTATATTGCTAGTGAATACATGAATACATTAAAATAAATAATATAATATTACTTTTCCATTTATATTTTGAGCAAAAAATATTGATTATTTTAAGCTAGAACAATATTTCTTACATTAATTTTTTGTAGATTTTATCAACTTTACTCTTTTTTTATATAAAAATGAATTAATTTGAGCATGCCAAATTATTAAGTTCAATTATTAGCTAATTATTGGTAACAGTCTGGAGAGATATAAGTAAAAAGAGAACTACATGTAATTTAGTTTTATGAGCAACTTGGGTTATTACAAATTTGTATTTCTACACAGTAAATAATTATAAATAATAATCAATTTACTATACATATCAACTAAAATATATATTAAACTAAGTAATTTGAAAAAATAAAAACATATTTCCTAAGTTATTACTAAAAAATATTAACACTAGAAATTGTTTGTAATAATAATTTTTTTCAATATTTTTCAAACTGTACTTTAATAAGTTTTACTTTGCTTAATATTTAAAAATAACTAACTTTTTTTTTGTTTGTATTTTAGTATTGTGTCCTACATAATTGAAAACGGATCAGTAAAGTGGAATGATCAACTGCACTCTAAACTCTACGTGATATAACTTATTTAATGTTAACTTATTATGACATAATTCTTAGATTTTTAGGTTAATAATTCATTATGAGTTCTATTTGAGGTATATTATTTAGACATATTACTGTTATATTAAAAACATACTTGGAATTTGCAATAGTGTTTTTGTAATAATAACTCTACAAAACATCAGATATCTTTCTTCTATTTAGTAAAAAAAAATTAATGTATACTTTAAACTAAATTATAATATTTTTTTTTTGTCTTGTGCCATTTAGCTATTATGAAACTAATAAATAATATAGGAATTAATGAATACTCAACATGTAATTAAATATTGACATAAATTAAATTTAACTAAAACTCTTCATACCCAATTGGTGCTTCAAAATAATAAAATAATGATTTACTTAACTATACTTATACAATTATAGCACAAATAAATAATAATTGATAATTTTTTAAGATGTTATATATAATATATTATAAAGTTGATTCCAAAATTTGATAAATAGTTAGTGCAGATACGCATTTCAAGGTACTAAACAATATAATACAACTATATAGTATAAGTTATGGGAAATGTTTATTGTGTTGCGCTGGGACCAAAATGAGTGCAAATCATGATGTGAAAGAGTTATTTTATCTATTGTGTTTTTTTTTATGTCATTCTATATTTCTCAATTTAAATTGGACTAAGTTTATATTATGATAAAGTATAATTTTAGCTTAATTTTAGATTATTTATTGTATTGTTTTTGTGATAATCTTTTTATTTATGCTTGTGTACAATTTAAAATGTTTCTTTCTTTTTTAAGCTTTACTAATTATTTATATTGTATTGTTTAAATGTAAATTATGTATTAATATTTTCATCAAATATCGGATGTAAAATGTTGTATATGCTGACATAATATAATGCCCTCTAGTCATAATATTAATAAATGCAAAATAAATGATTGTCAATGAGCATTATTAGTTATTAATTATTATACAGTGTATATAATTTAAGAGATATGAAAATATTGATTTCATCAATTTTTTCAATATATAATTAATACAACTTTTCTACAACACTTCTTTTATAACATGACATTTAAAATTAAATATAGTTACATTTAATGTTTTACTTAGATTACATAGGTACATACTAAACAGAATTAAAACTTTATTTAGCTGTATATATAGTGCAATCAATGGTGCAAATATATTTTTGCTTTTGTTTTATATTTATTTTAGCATAATTCAATAACATATTAACTTAAAGTAAATTATAGTAATTAAGACAAGTTGAGGTAAGCTCGTATCTGATACATGCATTTCCTAGTCCTAAATATATTATATAATTTGCTTTACAATGAAATTTTTATACAATTGAAATCATTAAAAATATACAAGTATAATTAAAATTATAAAATGTATATATAATCTTAAATTAACATCAATTTTATAATTAAATTGGTCATTTTTATATTCTGTACATGTTCTGTTTTACACAAGTTTAAAATCTATTATCACTCTTAAATATTTGAATGGCAATACCTTTTTAATTGGTTTACAATTGAAACCGTTCACATACGCATTACATTTATGTATTATAAAGTTATATCTAACAAGAGGTTGTGAGTGATTAGTGAGTATTGGCTATTAGTTGGCATGAGAATAAATGTTTTTATTTATTTTTAGGTTATGAGGATACTTAGTAACTAATAGTATATTTAATTTCAAAAAACTTTAGATATAATATATTTGCTTTTATTTTTTATTTGTGATCACATATCAAGATGATTTTTGCCTTGAAGTCATACAGGTAAATTTATTATTTACATTCTATGTTATATCAACTAGACTATAGCTATAGTAAATATAACCAGAGCCTAATTTAACTAAAATCCAAGATCATAACATGGAAATAAAATGATTTATAATAGTTCATATTTTAAATGGTTTACTTTAAAATGTATTATTGAATACAATTCCATTATTTAGCAATTATTACTAGGATCCAAATTTTTAGATTTTTACATGATTACTGAGAAAATGCAGTTTATAAGAATAAACAATTGTGGATAATTCATTCACCTAAAAGTTGACTGGAAAAAGTTTTTTTTGAATATTAAAGAATATTTTAGAAGTTACAAACTTACAAAATATTTTGTGGATTGTGAGAAAAAATATTTTTTTTTATTACTTTCCAATAAATGAAGTAATCATATTTTTTTTTTTGTGAAAATATAACAAGTATATTTTTTAGAAAAAATTAAAACTTCAAGTTTGCATATTAAAGCATTTTTTGTGGTTCTTTGATTATTTTATATTTTTAAGAGAATAAAAAGAAAAAATTGTTTATTTTTTTAGAGAATATTAGCATTATACTTCAACTTCTATTAAACCTAAAAATCTTGACCCTAGTTATTACTATGCAATTACTTACAAATATTATCAACTACCAATGTTATGTATTAAAATTTACATATTTTGAAGTATTTTTTATTTTTACGACAACCTTGTGGACACAGTATTATAATTATTTAATAGTTTTAAGTTTGTGCTGACAGCAATAACTCACGACTCATAACTAAGTAGTAGGTAAGTTCTATAACTCTACGGACATAAACATAAAAAAGTATACCTCAATTACTTGATACCTCTACAGCGTCATGACAAATTAAATTTCATTTGTCATGTACAGCGTAGACAATCGTAACGAATATAACTATATTATAATTTATAAGTAACAATACAGTAATTGTAAGTAATAACGTCTAAGCGGTAACTGGTAAGCACGGAATAACAATAATAGAGTTTTTCTGCAGACTAAAATTTCAAATGGTAAAAAGTTCTAATTCTCTAAGCCGAATACCGATAGGCGATAACAACATTGATAAAAAAACGTTAATAATGATAAGAGAATTATTTGACAAGAAGCGAACAACTATAAACAAACATAATATTACGCATAAATTAATTTTGATAATATAATGAAAAGTATATAAATCAAGTTCGTTTGCGAAGTAATGGACGAAATTAACTCGGCAATCAATCATTCATGTTTCGAGTACATTTTGTGATTATTTGAACGATCTAGGTTGTAAACCCGACATCCGTAGTCGAAAAGAACACGATTGCCGACCAATTAATGACTCAAGCCGATTCAACGACTATCGGACTACGTACTAATTACCCGCTGTTTCAAATAGAGACGCGTTTCGCCATTTCCATGTGATGCTGATAACGGAATCGTGAATAATAATAATAATAGTATATGGATAACCAAACAAATGACAAATATGTCAACGAAGAGAAAATAGATAAATTCTAAATTCTAAAAATTATTGTTGCCTGTTGGCGGAAAACTGGAAGTTATTCCAATGAAAACAATTTCAAAACGAACAGATTTTGATCTATAAGTAAGTACCATATAATATTTATGAAAGAATTCTATCCGTCCTGTAATCCTGTGTAGACGCAGTACGCTTTATTGACTATGATTCATATTTTCATCATAAATATAAATTATGATATATTGATATTATATTATACTCGGATACGTGCATTTAAAAATAATTTTATGCATTTTTATTACAATACAATTAAACCTTATTTAATTAGAATATAATTGTATAAATACCCAACAATTTTAATCTTTATAGACTTAATAATTGAGTCTTTTCCTTAGTTATTTAAGTTCATATTATGTTTTTATTTGCTTACTGTATATACTTTAAAAATATGTAGGTAATAGTTATGATATATGTTAGTTGTTGTGTACCTTCCATAACATTGTAAGTGTATATTATTGTGGAACATACTGAATCTATAATGATAAAAATGGTATATCATTCTGGAGCATAATTAATTTATAACATTGACCATGATTATGTCATCAGATAAAAATATAACAAAAACAAAAATTTGCAATGTTAGAAAACAAAACAACATATCAAAAGCATTGTGAACAAATCAATTTGTTACTTTGCGATCCCTGGGATATAGTTTGTAAAAACAGATTTCAATTTGAACTTGTAATACCTTACTTTATATCTATAGGTGTAATCATTAAATAGTAGAAGCAAATATATTGTTTTGCCCCCTGTTTTAAACTATAATTTATTGTTTATTACATCATATTTATTTTTATTATAATTATGCTTGAATATTATTTTTCTATATGCATTTTATGTTATTACTAATTAGTTATTCAAATATTTATATTGCATAGTTACAATTTAAGTTGTACACATTATAATATAAATAGTATTAATTTAACACTAATTTTACAATTTCACTACAAAACTTTGAAGACTGGTTTAAAATGTTTCCATGTATTGATGTATATTGAGTAGGATGTTATTCAAATGAAATTTTATTTAGATGACTATTTAGACAACATTTTATTCAAATAATTTTCAACTATGATTATTTAAATAATTTTTGTTTTTTTATCTTGATAAACATATGGTTGTATTTTAAGTTCCACGATTATAAATCTTATTTTATTTAGAAAAATGTAAAAATATTATAAATAAAATAAATATGGATCTATACTCTATAGAAAAAAATAAAGAATTATATATATATTTTTCCATTTTTTTTTTTTTTTTAATAATAATTTAATAATATAATATGAATAATAGTAAATAATAATAACAAAAATATAAATATATAATCATAGTTAAAATGAAAATAAATAATTATGTCATATCCATTGTGACATGTCTATATCTAATAGCTAAATGGTATATGGGCAATGGGCCTATGGATATGACATGTGCATGTACTAATGCATAATAAAATAAAACAATATTGTAGGGTGAAGTGCACTCGAATTCGTAGAGAGTCAGAACAAGCACTATTAGAAACTAGGTAATAAAAATCAATAAAACGTTTTATTAGTAAATTATTAAATAGATTAATTTAATTTAGTATATAACAGAATAATTAAAGCCATCATTAATTTGAAGACAAAATATATTATTCTACCTAACACTTACTTCACCTAAAATGAGACTATGTAGTACTGATATTAGACTTTTTATTAGGTAGTAAGTACAATAATAATGTCTTCAATATTGATAAATAGACAATAATTACTACTAAGGTCCATACTATATAAATATAAAATGTAGACATTAGAAGAATTATAATCATTTTATAATAGGTACATATTTTGTACTAGTATAATTTTTTATTCAAATAATAATATTTTCAAATTATTTGAATAATTATCTAGATAAAATTTTGATAACTCTGGATGTATATTTGCTAAATTATATGCTGAGTAAAACTTTGTCACCCCTTATCTCAGACATTATAGGTAAAAATATAAATTATTACTCCTCCCCCCCACAAAAAAAAAATAAAAATATACCATTTCTTATACCAATTGTTTTATGCTTGTAATGGTAAATTTATAATTATACCACTTCACCAAAATAATGCTTTATATTTAAATGTTTTATTATTATTTTTGTATTGGTATAATCTTAAACTAATATCTACTTATTTCTAGTTAAACCTTGTTATAATGTTTTCATACTTATTGAAATGTTTTAATATATTTTTCAGATTTTACTGAAGTTGAGTTAGTGAACTGTTATTATTTTCATAAAACGCTGAAGTAGTAAGTTCATCACATTAATCATAACAAAAATTTCATCATTGTTATATAATTTTGTCAAACATTTGTTTATACTGTTTAATAACATGAATATGTTGAAAATGTGCACTTAAAAAAAAATTCCCATTAGATTTAAGTGTAAAATATGTCTGTATTATGATTTTAACAAACAACACAACCACAATGAATAGTTCAGGACAAAGTAATGAATCTGTAAGTAAAGTCTGTGGCGATCTTCTAAGCAGTTCTGCGTGGAGTGCTGTTATTCATCAACCAGCACATGATTCTGATTTAGAAGACTTGCCTTCAACAGTTGACATGGATGCTATTAAAGATCCTATTCAGACATCTCATAATACTATAACTAACCAAGTAGTAGATTTCTCTGAATCAGAGTCAGAATCTGAAACAGAATCTGAAAAAGAAAAATATTGCACTAAAAAATTTGGTTACTCTTCTGTTGATGATGATAACATTGATGACTCATCAGACACTTCATTTTCATCATATCTACCTTGGTCAAAGAGAAAAGGACTAGATAAACAGAAAAGAACTAAAGATTCAGTAGAATCACATTCACATTCGAGTTCAAGTTCTAGTGATGAATCTAGTTCTTCTTCTAAATCAGCACATTTTGTAAAGCAACCAATTTATGATGGTACTTCAAGTGATGGATCAAAAAAAAAAGAATTTTGGCAGGAACAACCTAAAAAAGCATTTTCTTCGAGTTCAGAATTGGACAAGCTTGAAAACTTAGAACCTGAACATTTACAAGTCATTAATCAGGAAGACTTAGCTGAAATTTTATCTGATGTTCAAAATCAAAGTTTTTCTACTGGATTTGATGATGTTCAACCAAAAAATTTAAGTGACAGTAGCAACTCAAGTGACATAGAAATCAAAGATTGTGTTGTGAATGATGCAATTATACGTTTAAATAATTCTTCTGAAGATGAAAATAAAAAGCCAGCTTATTCGTCAAAGTTGTTAAAAGACTTTGTGGAGAAAACAGAAAGCGTAATACAAAAACCTAATTGCAAAAATAATTCACATCCATTAGAAAACAAAACAGTTATTAGTAAACAAAAAGAAAATGTTATAAAAAGAGGCAGAGGAAGACCAAAAGGTGTAAGTGTGATAAAAGATGCATGTGCGATAAAAGATAATAAAGAAATTACAAAAACTCAAAACGTTTTGCCAAAATTGTCAGCTAATTTTAAGCGTGGACCTGGTCGTCCTAAAAAAATGCCCCCTCTTTTAGAACCTAACAGTCCAACTACAAAGAATTTAGATTATGATGCTCCAAAAGAAATAAAAGTTCATAAAAAGAAGAAAAAGCATAAGAAAAAGAAAAAAAAACGTAAGAAAACATTAAATCCTAAATTTATAGCTGAAATGGAAAACCTGGTTGCTTTGTTTATACAATGTTTAAATATATCTAAAATCTCAGAAAGTATTAGAGGTAAATCTAGCTCATTAAAGTCAAAACAAAGAGACAGATCTGGTAAAAAAAGAAAAATTGATAAAACAAGTTACAGTGATAATGATATTGATAAAAAAAGAAAAAAAGGATCTCCAGATACTTCAAGAGATTCTGAAACTACTAATGATCAACGACTACCACTAAAAAAGCGACATTATCATATAACATCATCAACAGGTGCTGGTGTTACTTATGTTGAAGATATATCTAGGGATGAAAATTCTGGTAGTGAATCTGATAAACAAATTAAAACAGTTAAAGTAAAATCTGAAGTTAAGAAAAAGTCAGGTTTACGAAGTAATTCTGCAATACCAGAAGTTAAAGCAAAAGATAGTGAAAAAAAAGATGAACCGAAGCCAAGGAAACCTCCTGCTGGAGTATTTGTTCCAACTGTTGAAATGCCAAGTTTACAACTGAAAAAAAAAGTAGATGAAATTAATGTCAAAAAAGTGAAATTAATTAAACCTGAAAAAGATAATCCAATAGGAAAGTTAAAGAAAAGAAAAAAATGTATAAACCGAACTGGGTTTCCTGTAAAGAAAAAAAAGAAGAAACGTACAGACCTTATAATATCTGATGATATATCTATTAAACATAAAAGTGTTGATCCACGGCCAAAATGTGAACAAATTGAAATTACTCCAGAAAGGAGAAGTATCCGTGCTGTTGTTCTTAATAAGTTAAAAGATAAAAAGAAAGATGAAAAAGAGGATAGTGATGCATCTAGTGCAAGTTTACCTAAGAAAACTAAAACAGACCCTATTATTGAAGTAAAATCTCAGAAGAAAAAGCCCGATAAAAAACATACAATACAATCTTGGAACTATAGGAAGTTAAAGACAAATGTTTATTATGATTTCAAACCAATTTGTACTTATGAAGCACAAGCATGTAATTGTGTAGTGCCAACTGAAGGTAAAGGTTGTACAGATGATTGTATAAATAGAATGATATTTGCTGAATGCTCGCCTGAACTTTGTCCTTGTAAAGAAAAATGTTCTAATCAACGTCTTCAAACGCAACAATGGGCTCCTGGCTTAGTTAAATTCATGACTGAAGAAAAAGGTTGGGGAATTAAAACTACAGAAGAGGTTAAAAGTGGTGAATTATTATTAGAGTATGTTGGTGAAGTAGTAAGTGAACAAACATTTAAAGATCGAATGACATCTATCTATAAAAATGACGTGCACCATTATTGTTTAAAACTAGATGGAGGATCAGTTATTGATGGTCATAGAATGGGTGGTGAAGCAAGATTTGTAAATCATTCTTGTGAGCCCAATTGTGAAATGCAGAAATGGAGTGTAAATGGATTATTTAGAATGGCATTGTTTGCTCTACGTAAAATACAACGCGATGAAGAATTATGCTATGACTATAATTTTTCCTTATTCAATCCAGATGAAGGTCAATTATGTAAATGTAAATCTCAAAAATGTAGAGGTGTAATTGGAGGAAAAACCCAAAGACTTACTATAAGATCTCCCAGTGTTGCAAAACACCTACCAACTAATAGAAATCGTTCAAGAAAAGCTGCTCCAAATACTAATACTTCACCTAAAAAGTCTTTATCTATTGTCAGTATACAACAAAAATTAGTGTCAAATGCACCTATCGTAATCAGTCAAGAAGATAAAGAATTAATATATTTGCATAAAATATGTTTATATAGAAACCTTATGAAAATAGAAAAAATAAGGAAAAAACGAAGAGGAAAAGATAATAAACCAAAACAACCTGAAGTATTTAGAGCACAAATGAATGCCCTAACTAATAGCTGTTCAGTACGAACCAGAAGACTAGCAACTGCTCAAAATGATCCTGAAATGGAAAAAAAGGCTAAGTTGGCCACAATATTTAAACAACTTTTTGACATAATATGTAATGCTAAAGAAGAGACAGGTGAAATTCTAGCTACACCATTTATAACATTACCATCTAAACGTAGGGTTCCAAATTACTATCAAAAAATATCAGAACCTATTGATTTAACAACGATTGCTAATAATATTGAAGTAGGTGTTTATGATACTGTAATTGGATTTGATTCAGATATTTTGAAATTACTTACAAACAATATGAAGTATTATGGGCGAACTTCAGATTTAGGTGTAATAGCCACTCGTTTGCGTAAAATTTATAATTTAGCCAAAATAGAATTTGTACCAAAAATTGAAAGCATTTTAGAAAAACCTATTCCAGAAGCTTTTATAGCGGAGAAAAATAATCCTGGTGGTGATCAAGATGATGTGGTGCGATGTATTTGTGGTTTAAACGAAGAAGAAGGTCTGATGATTCAATGTGAACGTTGTTTGGTATGGCAACATTGTGATTGCATTAAAGCTGACCCTGGAAAAGTAGAATATTACTTATGTGAGCGTTGTGATCGCCGAGAAGTTGACTATGAAATACAATTACCAACACCACCAAGTTATGCTGAACCCTCAGAAGTTCATTATTTAACATTAATAAGAGAAGATTTACAAATTCGAGTAAATGATACAGTTTATGTACTTAGAGATATTACAAATCCTGAAAGTGGTAAATCTCATTCTTATAAAACTATAAAAAATTTCAAGTATTCAGATTGTGATATATTTAGAGTAGAGCGATTGTGGAAAAACGAATCTGGTGAGCGTTTTTCTTTTGGACATCATTATCTTAGACCACATGAAACATACCATGAACCGACACGGAAATTTTACCCTAATGAGGTTGTCAGAGTCCCTATTTACGAAAAAATTTCATTAGATCTTATTATGGGTAGGTGTTGGGTTCTTGATCCTTCTACATATAGCAAGGGTTATCCAATTGGTTCTGAACATAAACATCTGTATATATGTGAGTACAGAGTAGACAAATGTGCACGAATGTTTGCAAAAATGAATAAGTCAAAGAATCCTCCAATTTGTACCAAAAGTTATGCTTTTGAAAAATATGACAAAAAACTGAAATTAGCAAGAACATTTGCACCTCATGGACTCATGGTAAAAGTGACCAATAATTCTACAACCCCACGACCACGACATATAGAAACTATTCAAACTTCTAAAAAATTATCCAAAGCTCAATTTTCAATTAAAAAACAAAGGTTGGATACACTTTTAACAAAATTGCTGTCCAATTTGCCAGAAGAAGAAAAGGTTGATATTACATACTTACTTGAACCTGGTAGACGACATAGAAAAAAACCTTCATTTTTAGAATTATAATAATTAAATATTATTTTACTATTGTTATAATTATATAGTTGTTAATTGAACCATTATAATTAAGCTAATTTATGTCATATAAATAAAGTAAATTTTAATTCTAAGTTATTCACAATTTTATTTTGTAAATATTTAAATTTATCTTGAGCACTCTTTACACATGTATAATAATATTTATATAACTACTTAATTTCTATATATTTTTATATTTAATTATTATTCTATAAAATCAAAATAAACTGTGATTTTGTTAAATCGCAAAGTGTTATGTATTGTTTCATATGAATTGTTATATTCTTATTTTATGTACCATAAAAATACCTTAGTTAAATCTAAGTTAATACCATTTGTAAAACAATATTTTTAATGTGTTTTTAATTGTTATTGCTTTTTTATATTTATTATTAATTTTAATTTATAAGTATAATTTACAAAGTATTTTCTTATCTAAAAAAACTTTTGTATTTTAAGTTTAAATTACAAGACAGAATTTAAAAATTGTATATTAAATATTTTAACTGTTAATACACTATGTGCTTATATATTGAAACATATTTATGCATTTTATTATATTTTAAATAAATCTAATACAAAATTTAATTATTATTACTCAATGAGATTAGGTGTACATTTCACTCTAGCCTATTAAATAAAAAAAAAATAAAAATATTTTAAAATACTAACTTTTAAAAATGAGCCGGTATGAAATATTGCTGATACTTCATATCAGATTCCTGGTACAATATTTTAATGTAAAATAATTATGCCTAACCTTATGAATCAAATTTAACCAATTATTGATGAAATCAAATCATTTGATACCTTATTTTCTCTGTGCATTCAAATTAAATGTTAAATGAAAAAGATTTATAGACCCTACTTATCGATTGATAGATGCACTGTGCACACAATATTTTAATATAATATAATAATATATATATATATATATATATACTTATATTAATATAAGTTGTTAAAAAAACTAATTTTTTATATATCACCGCTTTTGTAATCAATTACCTAGATTTGAGATGTGTATAGTAAGTTATAATCACTGTAATAAATCCTAAAAGAAAATAATTGCTCTATGTTTATTTTTAAACATTAGCTTAATTCATTTTTATTGTTTAACTGATGTAGTTGCTAAAGCAATTATTTCATATTGGCTCATGCCATTGCTTATCTATTATTAATAATTTTACTACTTAATTACTTACAAAAATCCAAACAAAAGGTCACGTGAGACAATTTTACTAACCAAGAAATATAATTAATGATAGGGGTTTCTAGCATTATATGTTTTGTACAGGATAAAATTGAATGGAGCTGCGTCATCGAGGTAATAGGTCCGACAACAATCAACAAATGGAAACGTTTCAAATTGATCAAAACTCCAACAACACTAGAGATGAAGCTATCAGAAATCACAAATGTTTCTCAGCTGTACCGACTTTCGTAACTTTGCTGACCGTATTGATAATTTTAAATGTGTTTGTATATTATATGGACAACAAATTACCCCTTGTCGAAACAAATTCAACCAATAATGATTTTGTTGCCAAACGTGCCATGTCCACATTAATTAAACTAGCGAATTTAGGTCCAAGACCTGTTGGCAGTTATGAGAATGAAAAATTAGCTTTTAATCTTTTAAAAACTGAAATTAATGATATTCTAAACGAAGTAGGCAACATAAATGATATCGAAATGTACAATCAAAAAGTTAGCGGTTCATTTATCTTAAATATGAAAAATTGGAAGTATTTATTAAGTTATGAAGACTTACAAAATATTGTTGTTAAAATAGATCCCAAACAAGATATAAACGATGCCATTTTGTTAAATTGTCATTATGATACAGTTCCAGCAGGGCCTGGTGTAAGTGACAATGGTGTGAACTGTGCTGTAATGATAGAACTTTTACGAATTTTAGCGAAAAATCCACATCTGAGAAGACCAATAATTTTTTTATTTAATGGTGGCGAAGAAATAATGCTTCAGGCTTCCCATGGTTTCGTTACTCAACATCCTTGGGCTAAAAGTGCAAAATACATAATAAATCTTGACAGTTGTGGAGCAGGTGGCCGAGAAATATTGTTCCAAACTACAATATCAGATTCGTACTTGGTAGATTTA
Organism: Pentalonia nigronervosa; assembly: GCA_014851325.1. Lineage (NCBI taxonomy): Eukaryota > Metazoa > Arthropoda > Insecta > Hemiptera > Aphididae > Pentalonia > Pentalonia nigronervosa. The sequence continues at coordinate 2,583 of JACXSJ010000983.1, read as the reverse complement.
TACGCTCGCACCGTCCCCCATCCTCACGGGCAAGTGATTGCCGAAGAATTATTTCAATCGGGCATAATACCGTCGGACACAGATTTTAGAATATTCAGAGATTTCGGAAACATGTCAGGTCTCGGTCTGGCGCATTACAAAAACGGGTATATTTATCACACGAAATACGATGATTTAGATCAAATCGAACCGTCCGTGCTACAAAACACGGGCGAAAACCTGTTCGCGCTCGCCAGAGCAATATCAACGCACGACGTGACAAACAGTACTAAATCCAAGTATGTGTTCTTCGACCTGTTCGGCGTGTACATGTTTTCCTATACGGAATTCTCGGGGGCGTTCGCCAACTTCATAATCGTGTTGTTGTCCTTATTCTCAATTTTCCTGTCGCTCAGTTTCACGACGGTCGGGATGAACCGTCGTGAGTACAGTTTGCACCTGTTGATGGCGATCGTAAATCCCAGTTGCACCATCGTGACGGCCGTACTATCGTGTCTGGTGATAGCGTTTGTACTGGATCAGCTCGGGTGTTCGATGAGCTGGTACAGCAACCAGATAAACCTGCTGTTGTACTTCGGTACCGCGACATGGTCCATACTGATCGTGGCGGCTTACTACCCAAAAGTCCAGTCCAGGACCGATGAGGAATGGACCGTGACGATGCTCAACGGCGTACAGCTGTTCTGGACGGCGCTGCTGTTCATCACCACCATGGCGGGCCTGCGGTCCAGCTACCTGTTCGCTGTCATGGTGCTGTGGCCATCTACCGTCAGCTGCGTGTTGGGCATACTGAACGTCGGCCGGACGCCAGCTGTCTGGATAACTGGATATGCGGTGTCGCTGTTCGTGCCCGTCACGTTCGTCCTGTACCTGACGCAAATGTTCGCGTCCCTGTTCGTGCCGATCACCGGACGCCTCGGCCCGAACGTCAACCCCGACTACGTGGTCGGCATACTGATGGCCTTGTCTGCGTACGCCACGGTCGGTTACATGTCGCCGGTCATCTTGCTATTGAACAGGCCGCGCCCCGCCCTAGCGGGCCTGGGCGTCGCAATACTGCTGTCGGTCGTGGCCATCGTCACCGTTCGGCCGGTCGGGTTTCCGTACTCGAGTGCCAAGACCGAGCGGTTCGACCTGATACACACAAAACGCACGTTCCACGATTTTGGTGGCGGCATCCGGTACAACGACTCCGGTTACATGATCATCAACTGGGACCGGCAGGGTCCGCGGACCATCTTGGACCATGTGCCGGACGCGACTCGCACCGATTGCGCCAGCGAACTGATGTGCGGCGTACCGGTGACCGGGTCACTGGCGTACCACACCGGTTGGCTGCCGGATCGGCCGCCGCCGGCGACGCAACGGTCCGCGGCCATGGCCCAAGTGGTCGTGCTCAAGGACGACGAGCGACGGCGACGGATCGTGTTCAACGTAACCGGACCGGAGAGGATGAACGTGTACATAAGCCCTTATCCCGGTACACGGTTAAAGTCGTGGAGTTTTGCTGGAAAACCGGAAGTGACCACCAATTGGATGGGAAACGACGTGTACGTGATAAAGCACTCGTCGGGAGCGGGTCCCGCAGCGAGCGGCGTGCAGAATGTGTGGAGCTTTTGGTTGGAACACGAATGCGACCGCGGCTTCGGCGAAATGTCCATCAACGTTACCGTGGCCTACAATTGGATAATAAACAAGGACTTGGTGTTGGGCGACGAATTCCGATCGTTCGTCAACTCGTTTCCGCAGTGGGCGCACGTCAATATCGCGGTCGCTAGCGTAGAAGCGTTTGTCTACTAAATTAATTATCTTGGAACTAGGACAAGTATTATGCATATCATAATCGTAAACTCGATGCGAGGTATAGGTTACCTATATATCGTTTCAAAATAATATTTTCTTTTTTAACGTTTATTACAGCTCAAATATAATATAATATAATATGAAATATAGTTATTATTTAATTAATATTAAAATTGTATAAGTAGTAGTTATAATTTATAAAATTATACCTAATATCTACGTTCTTAATTGCATAGATAACATATTATTTTATCGTTTAATAATATTATACATGCCCATGGTATGATGGTGAAATTGCATTTATTATAGATAATATTATATATTATTATATGTATTTATGATTAATTTTTGAACTTTTTTAAATAAGTAAATAATATGTTTATACATATTATTCACATTATTGTGATCGAAACATATTTAATAAATTGTCAATTAATTGTTTTATACTTGTTTAAAAAAAAAAAAAAAAATAGTGACCTGTTATTTAGTTTTATCTCTTGGTGCAACATTCATTTAAGTAAATTGATATTCATTTATTTGTAACCTAAACTATGTATAAGCTATAAGCAGGGGCGCATCAAGGGGGGGGGGCAAAAGGAGCAGTTGCTCCAGGCGGCCAAATATTTAGAGGCGGCAAAAAAAGTCGATAATGCTGTTTGTAATATAATAAAAATAAAATATTTAGTAGAATAAAATATAAATATTAATTATTTTAGTTTAAGAATTTACGATGTCAATTGTCGATTATAATATTCAATTCAATAAACTTTTATCGTTATA
>JACXSJ010000982.1:0-134907 GCA_014851325.1 Pentalonia nigronervosa | reverse complement strand
GATCCATTTTTTACACTATTATTATTTTCACGACGATACACTTTACGGAACAGCTAGTGAGTTAAACACGGTTTAAAATAGTTAACAGTCAACAGCCAACAGTCAATTGCAGCTCAAATGTAAAATCCGATCACGACACTATCATTGAAGCATACTGATATCTGCAGTCCATGGATAATAAGATAAATTAACAATAAAATATTATCTCGATTACTCGGTTGTACAAATGGGGAAATCAAGTCCAAGGAAAACCAAGTCCGACTGTATTTTTAAATAGTGTACTAGAAAATTGTTATATTACATATACATATACGGGACAAACACATATATATATATATTAGAGCGCAATCGTGTTGCGTTTTATGCAGGTAAAAAAGGTTATAGACGGGCGCGATAGTGCTAATTGGTCGAGCGCAATCGTATTGCGTTTTTTGAATGGAAAAAGGTAAGCTGGGCGCAATCGTGGTTCACCGCATCACTACACGTTAAAAATATTACTTTTATTGATTCTTGTAAGATATCGTATACGACTGATTTTTAGCACTACAGCACCGAAAAAATAACCACACAAAATACAAAATAATTTTTTTGTTATATTTTTTTTAACTACTCCCCTACCAAAAAAATTCTGGATACACCACTGATCGTCTTCTAAACATGCATTGTTTTTAACTCAATCTCAAAGAATTTATTTCATTTTTTATTTTATATTAAATATATAATTACATTTCAGTTGATCCTGATACGGCAAATATAATACTGTTAAAAACAGTGTATACCAATGATATTAATGAAAAAAACATAGCCGGAAAGAATAAAGTAATATTAACTTTCGTTTCGAATAAGTCATTGAATGGTACAGGATTTAAAGTTGAAGCAAAATTACGTATGTCAAATTATTTACTTCATTTGTATTATTTATGGAATATCAGAGAAATATTCTTAACTTTCTATGTTATAATAGAATGTGGAGGTCAAATACGAGAACCAACAGGAGTCATACATTTTTTTAATACATCAAGTCTCTTTGATTTATCACACATTTATCAACTTCGTTGCACTTGGAATATCACTGTACGGCCGGGAAGAACAATTTTAGTGAAACTTATGACCATACAATTGTCTACACGCCACCTATGTTTAGATAGCTATATTTTGGTATGTACAATGTACTATGTTAGTACATATTAACAGGTTGATTTTTAAGGTTGAATTTGAAATTCCTATAATATTCTTTTGCGCTCTTCTTTTTGAATTCCAAGTTGCATTAAAAATATTTACTCATCATAGAAGTAAATATGCTCACAGCATTTAAATACTGGAAGTTTCTAAATTATTTCTTTTCCTATTTTTAAGAAGACAATTTTACACAAATATCTATAATTAATATCTTCAACAAAGTTTCATTTTTTTAAACAACATGTATTCATTTTAATCATTTATACAAAAATTTAGTTGAAAAACGGGTTCTACGAAGATTCGTCTCTTGTCGGCAAAGGGAAATACTGTAATGAATCTAATGAATCAATATTATCTACCAATGAAAATAAGTTACAAATTGATGCTGTACTAATTAGAGGAGACATAGTGAGTTAAATAATGTTTACTGTATAACTTCTACTATAACCAATAAATTGAAATGTACCTATGTTGCTAAATAATTATCATAATGACAAAACGTACTTAAATTCACTGTTTTCATTAAATATTTCCGAAATACACAAATATTATTTTATTTAAAACTTACTAACCTCTCAATTCAGTTCAAAATAGAGTTTAAAGAAAAGTCAATTAACTGTGGTGGACAAATTTATTTAAGTGATATATACAATATTAGTCAAATCACATCTCCTTTATATCCAAATATACCTCCAGCACACATAGAATGCATCTGGATAGTAGTTGCACCGTCTGCCGAACGGATATCTGTAACCATTGAAGACTTAGATTTCTCTGTTAGTGAAAAGTAAGTAAAGACTAAAGTTAATATTTTTATCTTATTAAAAATGAATGGATACTTATAGCTTGTAAATAAAAAAAGGTTTATAAATATAAACCTTATGAATTGTATATCACTAAACTTATGTACAATTATGTACCTTATATAAGAAAATTATAAGATCATAAGATAATTTATTCTAAAAAAAAATATTTAATAAATTTACAATTTTATGAATAGGCATAATTCGTTATGGAATTTTTAATTTTTGCTAATTGGTTATTGATATTAATTTAACATTTTTCTTTTGTACCACATACGTTAAAATGGGCAGGACAACTTTATTATAACGTATTATAAAATATCTTAAATGTAAGTATTCCCTTGTATTGTGATAAGGGTAACATAAAGTAAAAACTGTATGTATTCACAATTGGCTCTGTTTTATTCAATAAGAAATTTGTTAACTAGTAATTATAAAATTAATGCCTATTAAAATAATAGTTAATATTATTTTTGAACAAAAACAAATTATAATTTTTAGATTGTATTTGAGTAAAATTAGCTGTTCGGTAAATATTTAAACTACATTTGTTTGCTATAAACTATTAAATTCAATACATTTTTATAAAATTAAATTATAATTTAGTGTTTAAAAATATAGATGTGAATCAGAATATTTGGAATTCAGAAACGGCGCAGCTCGATTTTCACGATTATTAAGTCATATTTGTCAGAATTCGAACATTATGGATATTGAAACTACAGACAGATTTTTATACATAAAGTATTTCACGGATATAAATGTACCCAGTAATGGTTTTAAATTGAATGTTACTATAGGTAACTACAATTTTTTACTTCCGTAATTATTAATTATGCATAATATTTTAAGTGTCAGTTCAAACATATTAAAACCATTTTATTGCCGCCCTCTTTTCTTGAATTAAATTACATTTTATGGAAAAAATTTCTCTTTTATTTAATCTCAACAAATTAACATATATTTTATAAATACATTTCAATTTGGTTAAGATTCTGGAATAAGGTTGTCGTAAGTTTTGACATCACCGTCGTGGACATTTATAGCTTCTAAAAGAATAAACAATTGTTAACCTTAACATGTTTATATATAGATACATATTTTAATCTACGTAAAATGTTTTTGTCATAAATACTCAAACTACAACATTTATGGATTTTTTTTTAAAATATCTGTATTTTACGTAAATAAATAATTTAAAAATAAACATTACATGTCGGGTCCATAAAATATTTTGTTTTCTAACAGCAAAATGTGGTGGTACTCGGCGGGCAGCTCAAGGTAAAATATCGTCACCTAATTATCCCAGCTCATATGGGCCAAACATGGATTGTGAGTACAAGATTATCACTGAATCCAGTATGCGAGTTCTGTTGAAATTCGAGAAAGTGAATCTTTACTTAAACAACGGAACTTTCAATGACACTTTAACCATATTTGACGTGGACCCAGTTAACAACACAAGTAATGTCTACATTTTAGATTCTGAGCTGAACGATAAATGTATTATTTTTGCAATGATATTATGTTTTTTTTTGTATGCCTGTATACACGAAAAGTAGTAGAAAGAATGTTGTGATTATCAACTTTAATGGTGATTTCTGACAGAAAATTTAATTACTGTTAATATTCAATCTGATTACTATTTTTGAATAGTCAAATTTAAAAATTCTTAGTGTTTTTCAAAATAAACATGAAAAACAAAATAAATGCTTGACATTTTTACTAAATGTTTATATAAGCAATTTTATACGTCATGATAAAATTTTCAAAGTTTTTTGACGCTTTTTAAACTAGATATTTATAGACATATTTGATAATTTTTTTCATTTTTTTTCTCTTTATGCCGAAAAAAAATTTTCACTCGGTCAAAAAGTTTGAAAATGTAATACTATATTCGTCATAAGTTGTTTATATACTAATTAAAAATTATCGAAAATGCATAGTCACAATATTTTGAGGACAATTTGATTTTATATTTTTGTATTTTTTTTTAGGGGTGAAGATATCAACAATTGTTGGTTCCGAATTACCATTAAATGACATCAGATCATCCGGTAAAGAATTAATTGTTAAATTCAAATCACACTTTAAAAACGGATCATATCAAATCAATCACACACAAGCAAAATTTTTAATATCTTACGACACTGAGTATATTGGTAATTTAATTAATAATTATATAGGTTATAGGTACTCCAAATATAAAAAAAAATATATTATAATATGAGCTTTATTGAGAGGATTCAGTTTTAATTTCATCAAAAGTGATTAAAATATTAATACATAATATTAGTTTTTGTTAGTTTCAAATAAATGTTCATCTGTAATTTGTCTTCATATTACACTGAATGCTGTATACTATTAGAATACCAGTTTGACAGCATAGATAAAATGTTTATTAGAATGAAATATTGTTTGTATATTTTTGCCATTCTGTATTTATTGTTCAATAGATTGCTTTAATAAATACGATGTCGAAAGTGGTGAAATATCTAGTCCAACCGATTTAAATAGTGGAAGGATTTATTGCTCTTACGAGATTAAGGTACCCAAGGGACGCAGAATCACTGTAGAAATAATCAAAGGAAAATCGCTCATTCAAACTTGTGAAAATGGTATTCTACCACAAAACAAGTTTAAAGAAAGTCTCAAAGTAAATATAAACAACTAATTCCAATAGTATAATATTATATGTGTTTAAGTATGTCTAGGTACTTTAATATATAGAATTTCATATTGTAATACATTTAAAAATTAAATCGTTAACCTTTGTATTTATTATGTGGGTATTTAAATTAAAAACTGTAAATGTTTCGATATTAGTGTCGTCAATAATTTATATTCTGTTCAATGTTATCATAGGTTTATCAAGTAAAATATACGATTGGTATGAATTTTAAATGCATTGACCCTTTTATTAATCCTGTATCGTTGAACTATATGTTTGAATCAATTTCAAACGAGATGACAGTGGCTTATGAAAATGGTTTGAAAAAAGTTGATCTAGTTGGTTTTCAATTAAAATTCTCATCAGACAAACCTTCCAGTAAGTAAACAATTACTGCAGATTTTGTTATTTAAAGCTACTATACATACAAACCTAACCTATAGAGGAAAAGATTATATTTTATGATTCACACGAAATTTAAAACCATATGGCTTAGATTAAGTAGTATACAAGGCCTGTTTATATATAGTATACACAATATTGTTGTTCAAAACCTATTAATATTTAATTTAAATGCAAAAATTAGATCATTTATGAAATTCCAAATACTGTAAACAATAAACTACGCACTAAAATTATATATACCTAAGTAAAAAACACAGCTTAGGTTTTTAAAATTTAAAATTTTTTTTCGTTTATAACATAAAAAAATTACGAATAATAAACGTGCAGATATTTAATATAACACAATTAGTATTTATTATTTTATACAAAATATATATTTCGAAAAACTGCAATTATATTTTTATAAATGTTATAGTTTGTGGAGGAATAACAGATGCCAGTGTCAAAGGTAGCTTAGAATTTCCTATTACAAATTTAACCATCGGTTATTGCCAATGGGATTTTACAAACGCTAATGGAACGATTGTAATAACTACAAATTTTAAAGTTCATGAAAGCCAGATGCCTTGCCAAAAAGAAGTAGATTATCTCTTGATTGCCACTAATGGTAGATAAATATATTATTTTTGTAACCCTTTAGATGTCTTAAAAATATGAATATTCTAATTGTTATTTAGAAGACGACAGCCAATTATTAAAAAGGTATTGTCCAACGTCAAATACAAACGACAAGTTTACTATTCTAAGTCCAATGGCTATGGTTAAGCTTTTGGTAATACATAAAACATTTAAACCTAGTAAAAAATATGGATGAATATATAATGATTGATGAGTTCATAAATATTTTAGGTGCTCACAGATTTAAGAGCAATTAATTTCACAGCGACTATTGATTATAACATTAATTCATGTGGCGGAGTGATAAATGGGCAGAAAATAACAATAACCAGTATAAATTATCCAAAAAATTATGATCAAAATTTAAAATGTGCATGGTTTTTACAACTTCCCGAAGGTAATAACGTCGATGTAAGTAAACACAAACGATAAATAACTACATAGACACGAGTATGTTCTATGTATGTACATTGTACTATAATGCATTACTATGTGTGATTTAGGCGTGTTACCGTCTTTAGATTTAACATACAATGCACAGTAAGCTGTGTTTCTTACGTGTTATTATCTTCATTAAACGTAATTGTTCTGATTTTAAAATGATCACTTCTTCAAATGCATTGTATAGCTTTTTCGTTAGGTCGATTTCAGAGATTTCATCTATTGTCAGGAATGTGAAACAAAATAATCTAATGGATAAATTTGAAACAATACAGCGTGGTTTATCGAGAATAATGGTATTTAAGCTAGAAAAATCTGATGTGGATTTGAACGTTATTGCTAAGACATTTGGTATAAAAGAATATTGACTTTTAGATGTTTATTAAATTGTACGTAGCTTTTATTTATAAATTAATTTCTTTGCTATTAATTGGCCATGAGTTCTTAAAAAAATAATTTCAAGTGCCAGTTTTTAACTCGAGAAATAATTCTCTCTTTTTAATTTGCTATTGCTCTAGTAACTTAAATGCTTAAAGTTCAGAGTATTTATTTTTAAACTATTGCAATAGTATAACAAATTTTGATTTTTGTTTTGAATCACTTGCAAAATTAAAACATATTGTAATGAATATTTCTTAAATTATTAATTTTTTTTTTTTTTGGTATAGCTGTAGTTTTAAGTATTTACTTATTAAGTGTTTAATATTTTCTATACTCATTACCCCTCTGTAGTGTTAAATTTAAATAAATAAATGATAGTATTTTTTAATAGCTTGAAACTTGCAGTTATGCATTTATTTAATATTTAAAAACAATTATAAAATATACTATATGCATATGATTTTTTTTAAATTTTGTAAAGTAATAAAAATATAGATAGAACTTGCAAGTTTTAATATCGTTAGAATTAGATTGGTTATGTTAAGTCAATAAAATAATAAAAGTTGTGTTTAATTGTTTCGGAATTTTTCAAAATAATGTGGTATTATAAATAACTGAAATATTTGCATATAAAACAGGTTTGATTGTATTACTTATTTTTTTTAATTTCACAACAATGCAAGTACAAATATTTCATTAAAATGTTATATTTGTTTGTATATATATATATTCGTCAAGTATTCTACATAAACATAGATAAAACTGAAATTTGACTTCATTTTTTTTTTTAGATACGTTTTAATGATATTGACCTTGATTCATCGTGTGATAATAACCATGTAGTAATACATGATGGACCTAGTCCTGAAAGCCCTGTGTTGGGTAAATACTGTGGTAATATTTTGCCGGAAAATTTAGTAGCAACTTCAAACCTTCTATGGGTAGAATTTTCATCTGATAATGGAAAAAGTAACAGAAAAGGGTTTAATTTAACTTTAGAGTCCAAACAAAATGGCTGTGGCAATATGTATGCAATGGAAGAAGGTGAGTTGTCTACTCGAAATTATCCAAACTTATATCCAAACAACGAAGAATGCGAGTGGATTATAGCGGTAATGCCAGGCAATAGGGTCAGCTTGCAATTTATAGAACGTTTTAATTTGGAGCAAAGTGTAAATTGTACTAAAGACTATGTACAGGTAAGATATTGTGGATATGGTAATAAACATTTTTTTAACTGTGTTACGAGTTTAATTTCAAAAGAAAATTAAGTCTAAAGTAACAATTGTTTGATACTGTTATAGAGAAAATACATTTATTTGAACTTTTTTAAAAGTAAAATTTGTTTATTCATGATGAAATAGGTTTTTAATTTCATTAATGATAACTGGATGCCATTTGAAAGTCGATTGTGTGGTCGTCAAATTCCACCTCGATTCAACTCGTCTGAAACAAAACTCAAAATTCGTCTACGAACTGATAGTGATATACAAGGCGATGGCTTTAAAGTAAGTCTATGTCTAAATTTTATTTGTAGAATAAGGTTTTCTAATTAAATATCTAACTATTTAGGCCAAGTGGAATAGTATATGTGGTGGAGTTTTTACTCAAAATACCGGTACAATTATTTCACCAAACTACCCAAAACCTTATCCGAATAACCTGAAGTGCAACTATACAATATCAGTCCCCGGAGAGGAAATTAAATTGATTTTTAAATCATTCAACCTGGAAGGTAACTTTAAACTCATTATTGAATAGATATTATAATTTCTCACAATAATTTGTTGCTGCATATAATGGATGTATTAAATATGAAATCACTCCACGAAATCACGATTCTGCTTGGAGACAAAGTGTTAGCCCCCATTACTAAGAATATTTTATATTAAACCTAAACTAACTATATTTATATTATTATTAGTATTTTTTAATTTAATTATGTTTAACTAACAATTTTCTAAGACATCAAATAATATTAGTTAATTTATGATTATTACATCACTTGTCGTTTGCTTAGGGAAAAACTTTATGTACTACAACGTGAAAATATAACGTTGGAACATTAATTCCATCTATGTTATTGTTTGGTTGCCATCTAATCAAAATCAAATAGATGTTAACAAATAACTAACAACGTTTAAATTTACATGAAAAAATCAAATTATCAATGTTTTTATAAATGTGCAGATCCAGGATGTCATTTTGACAATTTAACAATCTACGACACTGCAGGCGTGTTTGAAAATTATACAAAACATTTCGTTGGCTTGTATTGTGGAAATAATGTGCCAAATCCAATGACGTTTAAGAATAGTGTCATGATAATATTCCAGACAGACCACAGTTTTAGCGAAAAAGGATTTGAAATACAATATGCAGTTCAAAGTAAAAAAAACAAATTTAATATTTAATTTCCAAATCTATGCACTTCATATACTTACAGTACGCACGTACAATTAATATTTTAATTACAAGTATTATTTATTTTTTGAATAGCTATCTCCCAAAATGCAATCTAACAAAAAAAAGTGTGGTTTACCAATATGAGTATATTGTAATCTACTGTTATAATAATAAAAATACAGACATTTGGTCTACATAACACATTTAATAATGTCAGTGATTTTACACGAAATAAATAATTATAAAAATTTAAATTAAATTATCAAAATATAAATGAAAATAAAATAAAAATATTATTATGATTTTTATAGATTAAAAACAAGAACATTTATATATTATTATTTATAACTCTGTAATTTATCTGGATTCTTTAGATGAGAACAAACTAAATTATTTTAAAATGTTAATTTTTAGCTGTCAATATAGGTTCTTCGCTAGTTGGAGTAACTCTCTGTAATTAACAACAGTTTACACTACATACACTAAACTGTTGTTACGTATGTTAGCGTTGATTTTTTAATATTAACATCGAGAATTGAGATATGTAAAGATAAAATGTGTATCAATATTATAGGAGATAAAAATATAAAATAATAAATAATACGATAATCATAATTCATAATGATGCAGATATCCTATCTTCATTAGAACATAAGATATTAGTAGACCACATACTAATACCAGCATTTTATATTCATATTTGTAGTTAGGTAATATAGGTTAACAAAACAGTGATTGATCTCATAAAAGAATATGGTTATTTTAGTTTTTCAATAACGATACAGAACATGTTTACCAAATCATACTAATATACCTATATCACGTTTAAAAATATTTGGTTGATTGTCATGTTTAAAGAAAATTAATGATAAAGTAGAAATTTGAATAGAATATTTAAAATAGAGGTCTTATAATTTTTTACAATTAAAGATTTACATACAAGTATTTTCAAAGACATAATAGTGTTTGTTTAAAGCTTTCAAAAAAACTTTAATAAATATTTAGTTTGAATTTGTTTTTAAAATTTTCAGAATTTCATTAATTTTTTTTAACTTCTAATAAGTGATCATCTTGGTACTGAGAATAATCACGTTTTTGTCCATTTAGTTTTTTTATAGTGAACTATATAAATAACCACGGTACAATAATTATAGAATTATTTAAAATTGTCGGTTTTATGAGTTTAATAATAATCGTCATACTTTTTTTTGTACAGAATGTGGAGGAGAAATTACAAGTCCAGGAATTATTAAATCTCCAATGACTATTGACAAACTATTTGGCATTTCACAATACCCTGATGATGCAAACTGCACTTGGATTATACGAGCGCCTCCAGACCAAGTCGTACAGCTTGTGTATGCTTAATTTTTTAGTTTAATATTTCATTTAAACTATTTTTGATTGAGTGTGTTTTACAGATTTACTAAATTTCACTTGGAACGTTCATTATATGACGATTCTGTTGAAATATCCCAAAAATGTCCATATGATGCTGTCGTTGTTTTTGATGAGATCTATATGAACAGTACTAATTTTCAAGATTTCGGTATGTTTTGTGGAGATTTGCATACACAGTTGCCAGAATATTTGTCAAAAACGAATACTGTGTATGTACAATTTGTTAGTGATTCTTCAAGAGGTGGCGAAGGATTTGAGGCTGAAATTAAATTCACTTACGGTAAAGTTGTATATTTTTAAATTATTTATTCAAACAGTTATTATAGAACTTTTTAATATTATTGAAGCCCAAATATTGAGTAAAATCATAAATACATTTAAAACTAGTTACATCGATACTAACGAACCCCGATAAATATATTTCTAATTTAATTTCAAAACTAAATCAAGTTTATATCAAGTTATATTGATTTCGTTTTAAAAGAATTTAGTTATAATGTTTCAAAAATTTATCCTAATATTAAGTACCTATTTGAAATCATCTGGATCATTAAAACATTAAAAACCAATACTAAATTTGCACAATGTTTCGTCTTTTTGAGAATAAACTCAATAATGTGGTTATTTATACAAATAATATTATACAGATACAAACTGACCTAAACTATGTATTGGATTTCCAAAAAAATATTACAGTGTCATATTAAGGCTTATGTATAATTTAATCACTGTATTGTGTAATTCATAAGCCGTATGCTTAAATTATTTTTGGAAACAATATATTCTTTCTAAAATGAAATATTATTATTATTACTAAATTATATGATAGAAATTAATAATCAATGTTGAAAGTATTTACTAACAATGTTAATTTTGATTTTGAGAAAAAAAAACTTCAGAAAGCTTATGCACTATATTATTCAAACAATTAACTACTCACAATCATTTTTTTCTTCAAAATAACGATTTATATGCATTATAAATTATAATATAAATATGACGTAATATGTATATTATATGTTTATGTATATTCATTTTAGGTGAATCTCATGGCTGTGGAGGTACTATAAGGTTAAACCAACCAAATAACACGACCAGCATTACATTGAACAGTTCGAATATTTCTGTGAATACCGATTTGGATTGTAGGTGGTTAATATTAGCGAAGCCATCGTATGTTGTACAGATGCAGGTGGTCAGTTACACAGAAACACCCAAATGTTCTTCGAATGGAACAAATTGTCTATGCAGTTCTATCCAGGTAATAATAATATTATTACCTTTACTCAACATTTTTTTTTCTTATTATTATTACATGGACTAGGTGCATCTATGAATGTACATCGTACATTCATAAAATATAACTTTATGTTTTTATATTAAATTATACATATATATATATATTTCAGATTTTTTTTTAATCTGATGTACCTAGGCATTTTGTACATATTTTATAGTTCCTGAATTATAATATAATATGCGTTTATTCAGTACTTGATTTAATTTGTGGTTTAAACGTAAGTCGTCTCTGTCCGAAAAATCAGTTAACTTAATACTGTGGATCTGGATTCAAATTATGATCAGCGACGTTAGAGCCCACGGCCCAACGACCAAACTACTATAAGTTCTACAGTGTAGGATGTTAGACGATAATAATTCTAATACTATTACGAGTTGAGATTCGTAATATAGAGTTTCGCCTAGCTCATAGCTACACGATAGATACTTGGAGGTGAATCTATTGGTGGGGATAGGGAGGTTTACAGAGGCTTAGCCTATAAGCTACCCCAAAACAGAGAACTTTTAAGTTGTGTGGGATCGAAGCCCTCTCACTCACATTGATGTTAAAAATATTTGCTCCCCTGAAATTTTACTGGATTTCCGCCTATGGGTGGATCAAAAGTGCCGATCAGATTTTGTTGTTGTGCGCAACGTCCTTCTACTCTCTTGTGGTTTTATAAGATCTTGACTTATTTATTGGCGCTCATAGGTACTACGATAAATCTATGAATTGCTGAGCGGGTTTAATCCAAAAACGTGTAGTTTTTAATAGCTACGAAATGTCAAATTCGTCGGTAATCTGTGTACTGCGTCTTATTATAGGGATCGACGGACAATAGTTGTCGTCGTAAATATGTTTGTTTATAATAACAATTTTGAAAAATAAAGTGAAAAGTAAAATGACTCCGTCGGTATATTTACTTGGCGAGAACATTTTTACATAATATTATGATAGCATATCATAGTAATGCTTTTAGATTCTGAATGGAGCGATGAGTGTATTTATTTTATAATGTTGTGTGGTTTTTTTTTTGAGTCTGTTATCACGTTCTGGGGCAGTAAAAGTGGTTCGATTTACTTCATTAGCATCTTTTCTGGTAAGAAAGAGAATGTAGGTACTTTGAGAGTCAAAAGTAAAAAAATTCAAATAGTATTCGAACGTGTCAAGAAAAACGGTATTTTTTTGTAAAGCAAATTTTTAATAAAATCGATTTGATTTTTTGGTGTTACACAAAAACTAATGATCAGTAAATACATGTAATTTTCACCAAACGTTTATATTAGCATTTTCAATATATTTTGATTCTGAACTCTTTATAGACATAAAACATTTTCCGTGATTTTTTTGTTTTATATTTATAAACGTTCATAAATCGTATAAATGTTCATAAAAACATTTTTTCTTGGTCAAAATAATTGAAAATTTAATTCAAGGTTTCTCATAACTTGTTTTAAATGAAAAAAAATTGAACTTAAATCCACAATAGTTTTTTTTAAGCATCTAAAGTTAAAATTTTGACAAAATCATGAAAATTTGAATATTTGTGAATTTTTTTGTAATTAAAAATTTATAAAATGTTAACATTTTTATAGCAAAGTATTGAAAATGATAAAAAAAAGTTTTTCAGAAGTAGTTCATACTGTAATCAAAATATCTAAAAAAATATATAAACACAGTTTTTTTATAGACATTTTAATTCCAAACATGGAAGAAATTAAATATTTTAACAAAGAATAATGTTGTTGTTTCATTCTAATTTAAAAATATTATTCGTGGGTTCTTAAAGCATTTAAAGTATAATATTAATATTATATTTTATACACTCAATGATATTTTCAAATGCAATGTTTTCGGCAAAAAATAATTCAACCTATTATCTTATTAGTAGTAAAATTAATTACTTTATAGCAATCATATTATAAATTAATATACTTAATAATGTAGGCTAAATGATTGTCTTCACTCAGAATCGTTTTTCGTAAGCAATGGTTATATATCATTTTATTCAAATTTGACATATCCATTACAATGACCTACTCGACACTTACTGTACAGAAGAGTGGTATCCACTTTCAGATTTTTTTTTTACATTGAATATCGTGGAGGGTTTTTATTGTGATAAAACGATATAGCTTGAGATTTTTAAATAATATTTCATATTTTATAACTGTTAATAATTTAAGATCAACGGTCTAAATTTTAGTTGTATGATGGTCCCGGAAGTTCAGCATTAAAAATTGGTCAATACTGCCCAGGAAATGTTGATTATCCTTTATTATTGTCGTCTGGTAGTCAAGCTTTTATTAAATATTCAAGCATATCTTCGGATGTAAACACACATTTTGAAATAAAGATAACACCAGCGACATGTAAATTAGCAAACAACAAAAAAATATACATATATATATATTTTAATAAATTAATTTTTTTATTTGTATAGCGATTTGTGGTCCGAGTGCATTGGTTGCGACCAACCAAACACAAGTACTAACGTCTGTAAATTTTACATTGAACAATATAATTTGTACTTGGTACATACAATTAAAATCTGAGAGCAAATCTCTTATGCTACGATTCACGGATTTGAATTTGGAGGACACCAAAGATTGTTCGTCTAATTATTTGGAAATAAAATACACGCCGGTGAATATTCTATTATCTGATATTTAGTAGCAAATAAGAGTAAGCAATAGGCATTTGGTATGCAAATAATAATCGTAAGCTAATGCTTATGTAATTATTATTATTATTATTATTACGGATTATGTTTGTATTTCTTATAGTTATTTAATTAATTTATTCAAATGTAGTACAATTTATTATATGCAATTATAAAATAATAATAATTATTGTATGTATAACATGTTATATACATATTTAGTGGCTGGAATGGGTGTACAGTACTTTCCGCGTATGCCACGAAGACCATATATTTGATTTTGTGAGTCAGCCATCGGAATTGTTTGTATTGACGCTACATACAGTAATCGATCATAAAACTCCAAAAAGCTTTAGACTCGAGTACACGACTGCAAGTATGTATTCACAATATTTCAATATTGCATTAGTACTTAAAACTTAAGACACTTAATATATTGTTGGTAAGACTTGTTTTAAAGTAACCATAATTGTTATTAACAATACTATTTAATCACAGCATGCTCAACAACATATACAAAACGCTATGGGTATATTTATCAAGGATTTGAGTCACAACCAATGTCGACGGGAGAAGAATGTATATTTGCGATAAACTTAGGTCAATCAAATTTAACAATTTCTTTATTTGTTACAACGTTCATTTTTATGGGTTCATCGTCATCATCTGCGTTTAACTACCTAAAGGTGAATTAGGTGTAAATTACAATCGCCAGTTCCAAAATATATTCAATGTACATAATATTTTTATTTTAGATTTATGATGGGCCATCCACATTATCGCCACTGGTAACCACTTTACACAAACAGTTTAGAACTCCTTATCCTGTATTTTCAACGGGTCCATCGTTGACGATGGTGTATAAAACAACAAGCCATTGGATAGGGATGTTGGATATGAGTTACACCTCTACGGATCAAGGTAGAATTAGTGCAACAATATTAAACGTGATTCATAAATTGTGTATTTTACTGGCGTATGTTGGATACAAATATTTTAGGTAGAGGTTGCGGTGGAAAGCTGTTCAATATAGATGGTACTTTGATGAGTCCAATGTATCCAATGCTATATAATAAAAACTCAACTTGCAGGTGGGATATCGTGGTTCCTAGACCAAATCCAGTTACGATTCAGTTTAGAAGTGTGTACAATAGATTGAATGGTTCTTTTAACATTAATAACATTAATATTAACAATAAATAGTTTTATATGCAAATTACTAGACAAATAATTTGCCTTTTACCCTGATTCCACTATCTATGGAGACTCCACTCCACCTTTACTCTAATATTAATACTTATAACAAACTAACTATACCTTCGATTTCGTCTGAAAATGTGTTTTCATTACAATACCATAAAGTTTATTTGCTGTATAGTAGGTGTCGAGTGCACCTCGTAATTGAGTAGGTCACTATCAGTGTTGAGCATAATAAGATAAATAAATAATTATCTTATCTAAACAAATTTAAAAAAAACTGTAGGATGTGCCATCTTAGATAAATAATTGCGTCATCTTAACTAAATCATCTAGATAGATGAATGTCAAATATAATATTTTTTTTAATATAACTAATTTAAGTAGTAAATAAAAGATGAGAACCACTAGATAAAAACAAAATAATAGTTACAAAATACAAAATATGCATGTATCAGAATAATGAAATTTGTATGGATTTTCCAAAAGTCTACATAGATAAACCGTGAAAATATTATTGTTATGTTTTATGACTTTATGTACAGGCAAGGATATGGTAAGAACAGATAAGGATATGCAATCACGCACACAAAATATTGTATTGATTTTTGTATAATTATAAATCATTATAAAAAAAAATTTTTTATAAATTGCAATTATCTTTTATATTTATCTTTTTTTTTTTACTGTAATGTTATCTCTGTATAGATAAATTATACTCAATTATTTTTATCTTTATCTACATAAATATTTAATTATTTTTGCTCAACACTGGTCACTCTAATGAATGTATTAATTTTGAATTCAATGATAAACCATTTCTTACGATTAAAAACGGTTCTAAGCGGAGACTGGCCTTCAGCTTACATAATATATGTTTATGTACCTAATATGTCTACAACATAATTCACAATTTTAACGAATTTAGTAAAAATTTCAAATTTGAACGATTTAAAAAAGTATTGTGTTTACCTATAGTGTATTTTCGATATATTTCAATTGTTATAAGAAAAACTTGTAAAGAACCTTAAGTTAAGCTCATATACTTATAAACAAGAATGTCATCAGAATACATAGAAGTCAAATAAAAACTAAAAAAATTCCAAAATTTAATTGTCTATAAAAAAAGATCAAAAAGCCTATTATTTTTAAAATTGTTATAAGTCTAAAAAATGTTTATTATATAAATACCTGGTGAAATGTTTAAGTTTCTTTGGATATTTGTTTTCTAATCAGTAATCACAATAAAAAATTGATTTTATCAAAAATTGTTTTATGTAAATATTCAAGTTTTATCTTTATTTTTTTTTTAATGTTTTTCCTATTTTCTTGTAAATTACTAAAAAAAACCTCTATTTGTCATACTATTTCCAATTAGTATCTGATAAGATACTTCCTCAATGTGATGAAATTCCAAGCATTTGTCATATAACATAAATTGCCTACATAACAATTAAATAATTAAATAGTCACATAATACAAAATACGTTAAGATAATCTGGTGCGAGCATTTGTTAAGAAAGACATTATTGTGGTCGATTGCATATCCATTTAACAGTAGTTAATAAAATACTAATTTTGTTCTTTTAAGATTAAATTATTATATTGTAAACGTTTATATGGGATTTTTTTTTTCAATACTTAGCGTTTAATCTCGGTACGAGAATGACGTGCAACACCGACTATTTAGAAATGTACAACGTCGATCAGATGACGGGAGAATCATCGTTTGTTGCTAAATACTGTGGTGGAGTGAGTATATTAGATGATTAATATCATAAAATAAAATAAACTATATAATTCAATTTTGTTGCCTAATTTAACGGTTTTGATTCAGGATTTTCCGGCGATCCACACCAGCAAAACGGGAGCAGTTTATATTCGTTACGTGACAACTGTACACAACACCGGCACGGGTTGGGTTTTGCGATTTAATATAAAAAACATTTTTTAGAACAGTTTTGTATTGTTTGTAGTTTACGAATTAAAAAAAAAAATTCACAATAAACGATTCTGATTATATTTAATATTTAAATTATAATTTATCGTATTTCTTGCGTAAAATGTAATCAAGTTATGTTTAACGAGCCCTAGGCGAGTAAGTTTTTATGCCTAAGATTTGCGTACATATTCTCGGACATTCAAAACACCCGAAATCCGGACACACGTTGTTCGCTGTGATTAATCAATTCCTCACGAAATTTTGGAATTATTTTCGACTCGCTACAATATCAAGTACTATTTTTATAGTTGTCCATGATAAAATTTGAAATTTTATAAATGAAATTGATAGTATAGCTAGAACCCAGCGTAATGTTACCTCAACTCAAATAGACACATCGGGTACTTATTAACTTTATTTATTTAATACAAAATTAAAATGGTGTACCAAAAATTATAATGGCGCGAGCTATTACTCTGTCAATATTCTTTTCCAGCCTGCAAAAGCACATTTCTAATATATTATTTAACATTAAATCTGGATCAACTTCTAACGCTATAATTAGTAGTTCTAGGTAGGTACTAGATCAACGACGAAAAACTTAAAACCAAATCAACATGACCACACACAAATAAAAAATATTTTTCAGATAAACGTTTTATTTATACGTAAATATATAGATACTCGTTGCTGATTATTATTTAAAAAGTTGTATCGTTAACGTATCTTTATTATTTAGGTATAAAGGCATACTATGGATATTATACTGCAGAGATTGTTCACATGTTCAACGAATTGTCTCTGTACATTCCTCTGATAAACTGATCCTGCCCGAACCGCTGCGGCTTGCCGTGATAGCATTTCCTCACCGTGTGCACAGTCGGCGGAAAGTACCCGTAATCGTTGTAGGTAGTCGCGTAAAACGGATTAGTCGGAGTCCGTCTGGTTTTGCTATAGTTCTGTAAACCTGTAACTCAAAACCGTAATTGACGTAATAATTTACAGTTTGCACAAATATCTACACTATAGGCAATAACAATATTTTTAAAAGGTTTTCATTTGAAAAACCAATAATGGTACCGTCATAGATACCTAATCTTTAAATGTCGTGAAAAATATAAATAGGTATTCGAAAATATCATTTTTAACTACACTTAGACTGGCGATTAGGCTTTAGCCAATGAAAAGGCCATATCAGTAACCACTTATTGGCTCAAATAAAATATCCAAAACGTTTTATTTATATTTTAGTTTAGTTTATTTTTTTTTTTATATTTATTGTTATTTTATTTCGTGAAATTAATAACATATATTTTCAGCACCGGATACGATAAGATTAATAACTACACATAACAATTCTATAAATCAGAATTTGAATACTAGCTGTTCAGCCTGAGCCAAGAGTTAAAATTAACCTCAAGTGATTTATATTCATCTAACTTACTTATGTATAATAAGTAAAACAGGATTTTTTGAGGGGTAAAAAGATTAGATCATTTTTCTTTTTATTTGATTTACTTTATTACTATTATTATAATTTAATGTTTATTTACATAATACATAATAATATCTACATCATTACGGTTCCACGAATCGGTCTAATTGGGTAAAAATAGTTCTTTTTTTATCTCAACTTTTTTTGGGGAGGGGTGTTTGCTGATATTTAACCCGATTTATGAGTAATAGTCTCAAAAAGGTTGGAACAGCTGGACTAGGTATACAATGCAATTTGTTTTCAATAAATGATGACGGCTGGGAGGAAGTATGTAATACGAGAGCAGTTCCCTTTCAGCCTCCGATACCGAAAAAAAAGGTATACATATATTAATATTATACGCGAATTATCGATGTGGTCGTTGATATTAATAATTAATAAATAATTCTAACAATTAGTAATTAATTGATAAATAGTAATTATTACTGTGTACCTATAATAATCCTAATATTTTGCATGTTATGTCAAACCTAATGCCACGTATATAGCTAATGTATAACATTAATTACCTACCTGGATATTCAAAACGCGCTGGTAAGTTGTGCGTTTTGTAAAAGTCTGACGTTTTTTTCTGGGCGTCGTTTGAACTACCGTCTCCGTTGTCCATGTTTAAAAAACTAACTACGTATCGTGCATCATAGCGAGCGCACCGCCTAAAATGAATTATAATATTGATCTAACCACGACCCTTATATGAAATACCCACCACGGAAACACCGTCGTACTGAATATATTTATTTTATCCAAAAACTTATATTATCAGTTATTGACAATATCGATTTTGTTTTTTAGTGTACCTCTAAAAATAAAAAAACAAGAAATTTTCACAAATGTTTATATAATTATTTTTTAAACACCGTAACATTTTCAAAACATTTTGACTCATAGGTACCTATATATAGATATATAGGCGTATAGGTCGTAAGTACAAAGTACAAACACTGCACACTGACTAGACGTCATAATATAATATATTTGTTGACGCCGCAACACGTACAATTGTATATATATATATTATATGTCTATGAGTTAGCAGACTTATAGTTGACTTTTTCAAGGAGATTATAAGCAATTTTATAACACTGAAAAAATGACCTTAGAATCTGTCTCTGTCTCGCATATAATATGGTTGCATCAAGGTAATACACACAAAACGAGTGTAGTATACGGTCTATATTTAATATTATATTACGTCGATGACATGCCAACGCTCGTTCGTATCAAACTCTGCCGACATAAGGTCATACAGCATGACAATAATACCAAATTATTTTAAAACTTGTGGACTAAAAAGCAGTTTTTATAACATATTTAATTATAAACATAGTTGAAAAAATGATTTCAGACAGAGTTTGTTACAAATAAACTAAAGTAGATACCTATTGTTTAAATGAGGTACTTTATATAAAAAATTAAAATATAATATTATCATGAACATAATAATAAATTATGATCAATAATGTATAGTCATTATAATAGGTTAGTACGCGTTACTTATTGTATTAAATTCAAATTAAATATAAAAATGTCCTGTTCAATGACAATTTATAACTTTGTTTTAAATTAATATTTTTTAGATTCTATGTAAAATAATAATTAATAATGTATTATAATAGCCGTAGCCATTTTCCTCCAAAAACGAGATAGCGTTTTTCTTCGCTGTCTATTTTCCATCAAAATACAAAAAATAATTCTTGACCATTTTTCTCCAATAATAGTTAATTTAAATAATTTATGCATAGCAAAAAAAAAAATATATAAAAAGATTATAATAATATATTTTTTTATATACGACATTTCAACAAGAAATGATTACCTGTTAAAGAAAAGAAAAATTAGACATAATATGAATAATCATTTTATTTTTTAAAATTACACTACGTACATACTTAGAAATGTATGTGTTTTGCAATTTAATAATTGCATTGTCGATTGCTCCACGACGTTTTTTTGCTCGGTGGTCTTTGGATTTTTTTGGAGTATGAATACTTCTTATTTTATAATAAATATTAATTTGAATTTGCTTCATAATATTGAACCACATAAATATGTTTAGTTTTTCTTTATAAAAATATATAAATATTGGAGGAAAATAGTGATAATTTTAGTGATGGAAAATGAAACCGCCCATTATAACATTTAAATGTAGAGACGATTTATAAGGTACTTACCTACTATAATATTATTGTTTAATGTTTTCAAATGTTAAGCATGACTACACGAGCCATTCATTTATTATCATTATTTTTTTTTTTTTGTAAATAATAAATTCAATCGAGACAATATCTAAAACGATGTATAGCTAGAATATAGGTAGTTTGTAAGTCAACATTAACAAGTATTTATAAAATAAAACGTGATGAACGTTTTAACGTTACTTTTTTTTCATTATTTAATATCGAAACAAAAGGCTTATAAATATGATATTTTTACGGAATCTAATATTATACAGACTAATCCGAATTTCAATAAAAACATATTATTTATTTATTTATTTATTTTCAACATAAATTCTGATTGGACCATATCAGAGTGGACATAGAGGAAAGCTAATAGAATATCGAATATTGTATAAGTAAATACCAGAACGTTCTTTAGCTTATCCAAACCCTTTCCAATATCTATAATGCTGAAGTTGCTAAGTTAATCATGTTAGAGGAATAGTATATTGAATACATTACTAGTATTGGATGTGTAGACAGAGTTAAAGTGTAAAGCATAAAGATTGGAAACCATTTCGGGGTTGATGCAAGAGGAGCCATTTAAGTAGACTAAGTTTGGTATACCATTTTATGATTTGCTCTTTCTAACGAAGTCCCAGAAGAAACGATGATTGTATTTTAGAACCAATTCGGTACGAGAGAGGTAAGCTTTATAACATTTCTTAGATTCAGCCTTGAAACAAGCCTGAATATAAGAGACATATGTGTAATCGTTCTGGTTGCATGTTAATTTGTACTTAGCATGCGCGCGTTTTTTTATCGAATTTAAGTGCTTTTAAGTCTTTTGTGAACCAGACAAGACATTTGGAAGGAGTATAAGAGACTTTAGGCACAAATTGTAGTATACAGAAATGAAGGGCATCATAAAACGCGTTTGTGGTAGAATTTACATCGAGAGACAAAAACGTGTCATACTAATTGAAGGATAGTAAACATTTATTTATATTTGGATATGATGCTTGGTGAAAATTAAAAAAATTGTGAAAATTTATAGGCAGGGGTACAGCTAACGTAACCGAAATATTAATACATAGGGCAGGGTGATAGGAGTCACATGGGACAGGGAGTAGGACATGGGAGTGTCTAGAACAGCTCCACTGAGGCCATCTCATTATTGGAAAAGATAAGGTCGAGGAGTTTACTATTTGTTTATATTATGTACTTAAGACGCATGAATATGCTATTGTATATTAAGTAAGTATCAAGGATTTTTACGAAAAAGTAGTTTATCGCGATAAGCATAAAATTTGTAGTAATATTAACCGTTTGTATTTCCAAACCTATCCAATACCTATTTCGAATAGTTTTGGGCACATTAATTGATGATATATTTATAATTATTTATATTTATATTTTTATATTTATAGTCTAAAAAACCTTTATTTCAAAAAAGTGATACATTTCTGTATATTTTTCTATATTATATTAAAGAGTCCAAAATACAGAAATTGCATATGTACCAAAGAGTAAAGCACCTTCGTTCCAGAATATTATTCTACTTGAAAAATTGTACTTTATTTGATTTATTTTTTTTTTTTACTTAAATATATTAATATTTCATTTTTCTGTCACAATTTACAATTATATCTATTATTCACTTAACAAACAACATTGCATAAAATAAACATTTTTATAAACCGACTTTTTGTAAAATATTAAAACACGCACGATGTAACAAAACATAAAAAAAGTGGGGCAACTGGGTTTGCTCTGCTGTATCCTATTTTATGTCGTGTGGGTTATTGTAATTGATGTGTTAATTTTAAAATTAGTGATAGAAAACCATTGTATACGAAAAACGATTTTGAGCGAATGCGGACTATCAGCCTATATTACTAAGTATATTTTATGACATTATTGATATTAAAGTAATTTATTCTACTATTAGTAACACAGTAGGTTTAAATAACGTTTGCAGAAAAAAATTACATTTTGTAAAGTCATTGTGTATATAAAATATAATAATATTCTTTAAAAGTACCTACGAATATTTTTAATTTACAACGAAATAACAAACATTGTGTTTCTTAGTTAAAATATCTAATTCATTCTATATTTGAAATTTAAATGTCTATAAAAATAAAACTGTATTTTTATATTTTTTTTAGATTTTTTGATAATAGTATGAACTTTTTATGAAAAACTTATACATTTTCAAGCCTTTGCTATAAAAGTTGAACATTTTATACATTTTTTTCTAAAAAATTAGTTTGCACCTAAAATGTTTTTAAAAAAAATTGTGCATATGTATCTTTATTATTTTCGAATTACTATTAAAACGACTTATGAGGAATAATTTATTGA
Organism: Pentalonia nigronervosa; assembly: GCA_014851325.1. Classification (NCBI taxonomy): domain Eukaryota; kingdom Metazoa; phylum Arthropoda; class Insecta; order Hemiptera; family Aphididae; genus Pentalonia; species Pentalonia nigronervosa. Next base: position 111,501 of record JACXSJ010000982.1, on the reverse strand, counting down.
ATATTTAAGCTGTTTGATATAACATATTCTAAAAAACAAACTAAAAATAGTTTTTTTAAAAATTCCTGGTTTTAAAATTTTTTTTTTATGTTTTTTACGACGCTTTTGAAAATAACTAGAAATTTTTTACTTTTAATCCCCCAAATTACTAAGTAGATTAATTTTCCTACTAGAAAATATTCTGATGTAGAAGATTGAAACATTTTTATTACCCTAAAAGTTGGTGATAGACTCAAGAAATAACAAAAAATGCACATCATAGTAAAATCAATACATTTATCGCTTCGCTCAGAATCTAAAATATAGAATGATGTGTCCCTCTGATTTTATTTCATTTGATTTAGAAGCTGAATTTTGTATATATGGAGTGGACTTAGGCTGTGACATAGCCATATAGAAGTTTACATGAATGTAGGCATTTGTAGTGGGTGCGGTAACCTTTCGATGTTCATATATTAGAAATTCCCGTGATCGGAAATACAGACTTTTTTGAAATAAAATTAATTTTTTATACAGTACCATATATACCTTTTTTCTTTTATTTTTTTTATCGTATCAACGCGGCAGTGGGACCACTACGCCCACTCATCCTGACCCATGCCATTTGTTTGCTATGGAAATGAGCTATAAATGCGAAAGATTTAACTATAAAGTGTATACGCTGAAAACAATTGAATACAGATCCCGCCATAACCGTAAAAAGTAATAATAAACATTTATTTTGTTTTAAAGGGTTGAAGTTTGAGAGTTGAAAGAGGCCCACTGAGAGCTTGCACGTCTTTGGTATTTTGAGATTCAGTGAATCTTTAATCAAGGCTTGATTATACAAGATCAAATGCGTATAAATAAATAATTATGTTGGTATTGTGGAATAAAAATATGATAATAATATATAAAAACAAACTCTGCTTGTATTAAAAACCATTAGAAGCATATTGAAGATACACTATAAACGTATAATACACTGAAAGTGTAACTCTCATTTACTCGATTTACATTAAATCGCGAAACGCGAAACGATTTTTCGACTTGTTTGCGCGCGAGGACGTCGATAAAAAACAACACGTCATACGACACAAGTGTGTAAACACGTGTGTACAACAACTGCGACAGCTATCCTTTTCACGACGTTTGTAATAATACACGTAGGTCTATATCGCATAGTTTGGAAAACGCGTCTCGTCGGAGTCTCTGCTTAAATCCACCGAATCGAAGAAGCGGAACGGAACACACACGCTCAGTGGACCGCAAGGATAGAGTAAGCAGACAAAAACGACGACGACGACGGTAAGTCATTATGAAGTTCGCGTTAAATGTGCTCACGTTGGTTGTCGGCGTGGCGCTGTGCACGGCGTCCGTCCAGTCGTTTTCGAACAACCAGGACATCGTGTTAAAGGTGATGGCTAACGACAAGGTCTGGGCGAAGCACCTAGACGTGAACGTAAAGTTACACCCTGAAAAGCTAACCACCGTCACTCGGAGAATGCTTGTGAAAATGAAATTGATGGATGCCGTGCTGATACACGAAGAGATCGAGGAAGGGGGAGAGGAAAAGGTCGTGGAACAGAAACAGGCGGAGAAGAAAATACCGCCCCTGGTGGTCCAAGCACTGCACGTCGTCACGGACGTGGCGTCCTTCTACAGTGATCATGGCATCGCACTCGAGTTAGCGTTAGAGACGATCGTGTTGGCTATCAAATGCAAGACGTTGAAGTACATTCTGGTGCAGTTGTATGCCATCCGGAAGATCATTGAGCTACAAAACGAGGAGATCACCTCACAGCCAATCGATGTCTGGAACATGATGGTCCAAATTCTGTCCAAAATAGCCGTGTTCAAGGAGTCCGTGGACGAAGAATTCGAGATTTTCCAGCAGTGGGAGGAAATCGCCAATCTGAACATGACTAAGGAGTTGCCACGGAACTTCGAAAATTTTATGTCGCTGGTCTCTAAGATGCTGGAGGAATCGTGCGACCTATGTTCGTTCACCGACATACTAAAACAAATGGATTTCGACGAAAACTGCAAGTCGACTACCGATACGGTCAATATTTTCAAGAAATGCCAGGACATTTTAGAGGCAATGTTCTATGACATACCGATCAGAACCATAGGAGTAAAGGTTTGGGAGGAATTTCTCAATAAACCAAAGTTTATAGAACCGAGTGTACTGCCTTTGTCAACAACCGTATGAAATAATTAATTCGACGTAAGGTTTACTGTAGATATATATCATTAAAAATCAAATAAATAAATAAAATATAAACGAATAATTTCGATTTCGATTAATCGAATTATTTATATTAATTATTATTAGTAAAAATAATGCATTTGTGTAATAATTCACCCTGATGTCCCCGAAGCGGACATTTTATTTTATCGATATCACTGACAAGCATCTGATACAAAACTTGCACGTTGAAAACTACAAAAGATCGCATTTGACTCAAAATATTATTTCTGCATACGTTTTAAATTATTATTTTTGTTTTTCTTTTTGTGCATACTTTAAATTAAGTACTTAGAAGTTTATAATTTTAAATATATTTTATTATTAACCAATGTACTTGTTCAGAAATGGCATAATATGTACTTTTTATTTAATATTATATAACTACTAAAAAAGTATACCATTGTTTAATTATTTTAACATGTTCGTATTAGAAGCTCGTCAAAACCAAACATAATATTCTAAGGATTATAGTCATTTAGTTACCAAAAAAAATGATTGTTTAACTTTGTTTTATTTACATATACACCATAATTTCACATTTATACAACATTTATTATACAACGTGCTTTATTATTCAATAAATTATGAATTCGTACGAGTATAAAAAAAGAACTGCTCTTACCCCTTTCCCCGTCAAAACTCATCAAAAAAACATGTGACACTACACACACACAAACGTTTAATGAGAAAGGAAGATCCTCCCATATGGTCATCGTGTTATATTAGGTATGTATCTTACTGAGGTATCTCCCTCACAGTTAAATACATCTCTTAACTGAATGTACAACGAACGAGAAAGAGATGAGTGAATTGAAAATGTTCATTGGACATTGTCCGATCATATTTCTGAAGCTCTAAACCCAGAACCAAACAACATCTTCGAACTTCTATAGAATTCTTATCGGAACGATCACTATCCACGAATACTTTATACACCTAGTTTAATATATTGTTATTAATAATGATTCCTAACTTTTTAAATAATTAATATATTGGGTCCAATGGCCTAAATACGTAGCTAATAGCTTCTAATAAGAAAAACAATGTACTACAACCAATGATTCTGAATTTAATTTATGATTTGTACACCTATTCGCTGTAAAACACTATGAATCGGCCGTCGGTATAATAGACTCCGATCCGTCGTTACTTTTTGAAAATGTTAATTTGCAGAATATTTCTGTTGCATAATTAGTATTTTGGTTTACCATGTTTGTTTAAACTAAAGTCAGTATTAATGACAATTTTTTTAATATGTTCTCTTATTACAAGAGTTAGTAAAATGTATATTTTATAATATAACTTAATGTATATAATATGTATTTGATACCAATACAGATAATAACACAAATAAAATTTTTATACAAAAGTATAATAATTTATGAGATATAAGTTTACCTTGTTTGTATGTGTATAGATATATCCAACCTATAATCTATTGGTCGTATTTTTTATTAATTTGTATAACTGTTGAGTTGTATTTGTTAATTCACCTATGAGTTATTTGGATTTAGATAATTTATTAAGTGTATAGATCTTGATATTGTGTTTATTAATTTTATTAAAAAGGAACATTGAGTCCTACGTCTGTTTTTTTATAAATCGTGTATGGCACCTTCTATATTAATAGTTATGTGGTGTATTGTTCTAAAGTCGAATGGACTATTCATTTTACTAATTAAAGTTAATATAATAATATTATGTCTATTCAAGTTTATAACAGGTCTCATTTTAACCCCTTATTGTCAATAATAAGACCTGAAAAATGGAATAACTTTTGTTCTGATCAATATTTATTTATTATATTTTTATAAACTATTTATAAAACCTTGCGCTAAACATTTGATATAAAAAATTATTTTTATTTTTTAATACTAGAAAATAAAAAAATTTAATTTAAATTTTTTTAAAAAATTTAAAATAGGCAATTTGCCGATCAGGTTTTTAGAAAAAATTTGATTGTAAACACATTTATATAAGTCAAGTGGATTATACTTTACAATTTTATAAAATCTAAACATTTTTTAATGTTTTAAATAAATTTAATTTTTTTTAAATTTCAATCATTTAAATTTTAACTAGTATCTATTTAAAAATTCTCATATAAACTATTTAAAAATAGTTTATAATTTTTGAATCTTAAATGTTTCTTACGTTAACTAGATCAACATTTATTCAACAAAAATATTGGGATTTCAAAAAATAAAAATAATTACTTAAATAATTGTTTTTATAATAAAAATATTTCTAAAAATCAAATTTACTAATTGAATATAATTTGTCAAGTCCTTTTGTTACAGTTTGAATATAACTAAATTCAAAATAAATTTTAAAGTTTTAAAAAAATCAGACTAGGGGGAGGGGGTATATGCGTAATCACCAACAATAATTTTTAAATGTTGTTCTTCATACTAATACGAAGTAAAAAAATAATATGCGATCGCTCACTGCTCGTTACACTATTATAGTTTCATTTTTTTACTGTGTAAGAACAACACATTTTACACAAGAAAACAATTTTACATTGCTTGTTTTGAACACACATATGCAGGCACATGTGTACACAGATCTTTGAAAAAACATTTGAGCAAAACGCGCTACGCCGACAAATAAAAATAATTGAAGGCGGTGAAGTATTGACCGGTTAGGACGTATTTCTGTAACGTTTGTTTGTCTGTATTGCAACGTAATTACCCTTTACACTGATGAAAACGCCAACAATGCGCCGTTTACCGGGTTTCTGGTTACTACTGGCCCTGGCTGTACTTATCACCAACCGGTGTGCAATGGGCTTTACAACCTGGTCGCAACTGCATCAATCGGTCAGTATAATCCTCTTTGAAGACGAGCTATACGAAGACGTGCTGTCGGAAAGGGTGAAACTGGACAACAACGATAATTTGCCACCGTACGTCAAAGATAAAGTGCAGAACCTCGATAACGTTGACCCATTGGTGACGCTTCTCGCGTTAGCCAGCATCCACCCTCATTATTCAGGCGATAACCTGAATCTGAGCGTGACCATTATCGGTAAGTCCATCACGTGTCTGACACACAAGCGCGTGGCCCTCCACCTAGCGCTGATGATCCGTCTAATCGAAAATGCCGAAAGTCAGGCGGATTTTCAAATACGGTCAAGCGTATTCCTGCACGCCATTCCCTATTCCATGGACTTGTTGTTTTCCATCAATAGAAATTACGATAAACTGTTGAGCGTGTACGACTTGGTGTTCGACATGATGTCGTCGTCAGCTACGGCGGAGGTTATCGACTACAATAGTTACATCAATGCGTTGAAAATTGAGCTACTAAGTCTGAACGACGTTATCAAGTCGTATTGCGTGGTCAACGAAATGAAACATTACTGCAAAGACCTCAGCCTGGAAGAATTCGGCAGTTGTGCGGAAATGATTACCGAGGACAATCTCATATCCAACGAAATGAATGCCGACATTACTGTCAAGTCTCTAAAGGAAAATGAGAACGCCATAATGAATTTATTTGAAGAGATGGACTTGTTTAGAGGTATGAGCATGAGCGTGTGGAAGTTCTGGTTGAAGACACCGGAGTTACCAATCAACAATCCAAATCAATTCACAAGGACGCCACTATACAAATATGCAGATGAAGTTGAAGAAATAATTGAATTTTCTACGAATAAAGAAACACAACCTGATGATCAACCAGCGGTTGAGGTACCAGCAGAAGAAGTAATACCATCGACTAAAATAATAGAAATAGCATAATCGATTAAACCAGCCGAGTGATTCATAGACAGAACCATCGGATGCGACGGCACCATAATAAAATCTTTGGAATTTTCACGCGTTCGTTGACCTTGTATGCCTACTCAAATTTATTATTTTTTGTAATTTATCACATTACGGTTAATTATACCTTCTACATGTATCATTTATTATATGATTTTATTATTATATTAGTTATAAATATTATATCATTAAAATATTATAAATATCACTTAAATTGTATGTTTTATTCAAATGATTGCTGTCGAGTAAATATTTATAAACTATTCAGTTAATAAACCATCATAGTTTAATACTTCAAAACTGATTGAATAATAATATTTTTTTGTGAAAACCGTCATACTGAACAAAGAAAAAAACCATATTTATTTATTAATAAGTATATGCCCAACAATTTGAGCTCAGAAGAGTTATATAAAATAAAATAAAATATACAACAATATATGTTTATCTAAATATTAAACATTCAATAAATACCTTATACAATTAAATCAGTGACTTTAACCTGGTTAAGTTATCATAGAAAATTATTTATTAAATTAGGTACTTGAAATAAATATTCTGTTGAACGGTGCGCATAGTCTATAATTTTGACGATAAGTAGGTGTATAGAACGTTTTTGACACACGAGTATTAGTTCGAAGGACATTAAAAGATATTTGGCTTAGTAATTCAGGATATATAATTAAAGAATTAAGAAATTTCAAGTTACATCGTGCAATTTTCTTTTTTTTCTGAGCGATGTGATGATGCTATACTCACTCGCTAATTGCTCAAGCTATATGTTGGTTTTATTGGTGTTAAAAGCTAGTACTTTCAAAATCGATTTTGAATGCGTTCAAGTTAATTAGTTTGTCTAGTTTGATAAGGATTCTATAAAATCGAATCACATTCCAGTATGAAACCGACTAGAGTGGAACCTTAAAAAGATTAGGATTTTTAAATCCAAAACAATTACGCCTTATAAAAATTTATGTGAAGAACCTTATGTGTAATAGAGATAAAATACCTGAAATATTATTTCATAATGTATTGCTTATTTCTAACAAAGTTCCAGAAATATTTTGGATTATTAGTCGTAGAAAATTGAACTTGCTTCACGTTTACGGTAGGTATAGTTTAAGGTTAAAGTTAAAAAATAGAGTTTTCAGCGTTTATCACCCCGACGTTTTTTTCTGGATTCAAATCATTATATTGTTTGAGCCATGATATCAGATCAATCTTATTAATATATTATATTAAAGCTAATTTTATTTAACTATCAACACATACTTATTTAAAAATCAAAAATGTAAAGGTATTCTAAATACTACAATAATATTTAAATACTTTATATAAGACTCACGATCAAAATTTAAATTATATTAAATATTTGTATGATATAATTAAAATATTTAGAAATTTAATAAATATAATTTATTTAAATAATAATTTTTTTCATAAATTTTAAAATATGCATAGTTAGGTTAGTTAGGTAAGGGCGTAGTATAATCGTTGTATCTATGTGGCTTACCAGTTGTCTAATTTACGTAATATTTTGACTATTTTCGAGATATTTAGAGGGTAAACGGTCACTTTGTATGGTCCATTGTTTAAAATGCATAACGCGGTCACTTCGTACGGTCGGGTAAAAAAGTACATTGCAGAACGCAGATACTTTGTACTATTATATACATAAAGTATTATTGTAAATATAAGTGGTATACCTAAATAGTAAATATATAAAAATAGTCAATTTTTCATTTATGCCAGTCTATATGGCGACAAATTTAGCAATTAGGATTTAGCAAAATTATATAAAGAAAAAGAATGGGTATCCAAAAAATGTAAAATGATGATTTCATTGGCGTTTTTACCCATTGGCGTTTTTACCCATTGACGAAATTAGTCATATTTATACATTTTCTCAATAGTTACTACCTCTTATTTCGTACTTAGATAGAACTTATATTAGTGGTAATAACAATAACTCACGGTATCTCCCTTCTATTTGGAATGTAAGATGTCAAACAATGTCTAATTTTCATCAAATTAATAATTTTAGTAAAGGGTGGAATAGTTCGTTCAACAAATTAATAGGAACAACGATTCCGAGTTTTGGACAGTTTTGCGGGCAATACAATTGGACGAATGTGACAATAGACTTCATAAGAGACAAAAGTCCTATACTGCTGTCAATAATAAACTATTAAATTTATATAACCAGCATCATAAAAAGGAAATAACAAATATCGAATTTTTGAATTCCATATACTATACATGTAATTTTTAATGATTTTTTCATTATATTTTATTTGTCATTTCGACATATTTATATTATACATGACGCGGGCCCACACACCGACCGTTGAATACAAACGGCCTGGACGCGAACGACCGCGGCCTAGACTTTTTGGGTCAACCGCCAGCGGACGACGAAACGACAACCGCACGCGGCGGACCATTGCTAGCTGCCCGGCGCAACCGGTTGTGGAGAAAAAACAGACTAGCAATCAGTCTGTTCCTCTCGACCGTTGAAGCTTTTGCTGTTTTTTCTTTTTTTTTTGTTATTGTTGTTTCTTTTTTCACGATCCGCGAGGACACCAATTAAACGTTTGTTTTCTTTTTTTTTAACAGTTAATATTGTAACATTAAGCAATACCGTACCAAACCCTAAGTAATAAAACTGCAATTCAAAACCACCTTAAAAGTGCGTCTTCATTTAACCTATTCACATCACCACCTCACCACACGTCGATGCGGCCGCCCACAGGCTGGCATCATACACATTTTTAATTTATTTTAAAACATAGCTTTTGATAATATAATACAGTTAAGATTTATAATCATATTATTAATTTCACTAGTAGGGGTCTATCCATTATATAGCTCTCTGAAGATTTTAAACCACATTTTAATATAATATGAAAATGTTTTCATCTCTATATCAGAATCTTCGGCCCGAAACGTCTCAATAAATATTTGCGCTTATGGACCACATATTACAACTACTGCAATATATAATATAATATGTTATATATTATGACTGTTTTTTTATGTTATAATATTATTTATATCCTTATAGTTAATTTAATTTTAATGTATGCAATAGATATCTTTATTATACTTTGGCCTATACCAACCCGTATATTGAATAATGATGAATTTGATAAATCAAAAACGTCTACTGTCTGAATATTAAAATATGTAATATTTAAATTTCCTATGACAATTAGTTTATTTCATTTCCTCCCAGCTACGAAGTGTATAGATTTATAGATAGGTACTTATGAAATTCCAACATAATTTTTTTTACATCATCGAAATTTATATTAATATAGCTGCGGCAACATACGTCATTGCACAGCCGAAGTGTGTCGTCGTGCGATGTTATGTTTATTGTTCCGTTATTATTTGCTGTATCGTTATTCGACGTTCGCTAAACAAACATAATATTAGGTACACATATTGTGTATATGTAATAGTTTGTGTCGCTGTTCGAATATTTTTTTTTAATAATAAAAGATGGATGAAATGGAATTTTTAAAAATTAAAACTATATACTTTTTTTAACTTTTGAACGACATTTTTTACGTAACAATTTTACACTTCTTGGGTACACAGTTGAAAAACAAAAAATTATTTTATTTTAATAGACAGTTATTTTTTCAATGAATTTGGAAGGAGGGGGGTGACTGAAATCATTTAATTGTAAAAATTGGTTAATGGTTCAATATTTTATTAATTATGACCACTCTGTTTTAAACCGTGTTAAAAATAAATAATAACTTTGTGAATGCATAATATAATCGTAGATTATATTCATGTTTAAAATGATTGAATATGTATATACACTTAAAATTTAAATAATAATAATAATTCACAAATAATTTCATTCGTTATTACAATTTACATAAATATATATTATTATAATATATTATAATATTGATAAAATTCAGACAGAAAAATTCTTACTTTTATTAAAACACTAATAATAAATTATTAAAAAATTTAATGATATTGTTGTTATTTCATAAAATATTTGATTGTGATATGGTAAATTGGTAACATATTTTACAGTCTTCTCTTTGACAAAATGGTAACATTCACGTCTTAAACATACAAAATATGCATGTATGAATTTGTATGTTGTATTAATAATATTACAAAGAGATAAAAACACGGTCTTGGACTACGGAAATTTAAAAAACTTCTTTTCGAAAATCAAATCCAAACTGATCGCATTTAACTCTCAGGAGTCTACCGAGTTGTGGTGGACCGCAATAAAATACTGTGATTTTTCCTTTCTTTTGGTCCAATAATTGCTTGAACACTTTATCCCAATTTGGCCTTCCCGCGTTTGTTCTTGTCTTCAAACCCGTGATAAAATCTCGTTTTTCCTAAAATCAATTAATGTATTATATTTGTTTCATGTTTATAGCCGTTTATTATTTAAATAATATAATTATTGAGTAAATCGATTATAGTAATTATTATCAATTTTCACCTTTTCGTGTAACAAATCCAAAGCTAATTGGAGTCCAACGGCTTTCATATCAGTTTTTTGCAAAGCCGACGTTATATACATGTGCATCTCTAGGAACCTCTCCATAGCCCCACCGAGCTCAGCCTGTTCAATTTCTAATTGTGACAATAAATTCACGAACCACTCAAACGATCTTTGATCACGATTAATCCAAAAGAAATCAACCTATATGCAATGGGGAAATAATAACATTACCTACCGAACACAATAATCTAGATCTATTTCGTCTCACCTTCCTGAGATGCATCACCGTGGGTGGTATTTCACTCGCCCACGTATATTTACACTTTGGACACGTGTGTCGGGCTTTCCAGTATCGGTGCATGATTGATTGTAATATGGAAGCGAACGGTGTGACGCCGATGCCCGTGGCTATCATCACAGCGTGCTGGGCTCGGAATATGTGACTGGACGGTGCACCGTACGGACCGACCAGATAGATCTAACGATTAAAAAAAAAAAGCATTGTTTGGTATACCGTGAAAGCCGATGTTCGCCTAATATTATACTTATATTATACTTACTTCTAGTGGTTTGCCGACAGGATAATTTATGGGTGACTGACTACTGTTGTCTTCTTTAGATCTTTCCTTTGACTTGTTTTCATTGGTCACAAATTCCATGCTGCCCATATTGGACGACTGAAACAGAATAAATAACGTTTAGAACGATGTTAATCGGTCATGCCCACTAATAATGACACACTGCTTACCGTTTCTATTGTGATACTATACGACGAAACTTTGGTTTCACAATGTTCTAAGCTTGGCGTTTTGAACGCTATGATGGTCGGCTTGTGTCTCATGTAACGAAAACTTTGGGCCAAAGACTTATTTTGGGGGCTCAAATATGCTAAACCTAATGATTGAAGTCTTGCTCTCTTCATTTGACATTCGTCGAAACTCTTTTCAGATTCAGATCGCATGTAAGTTCGTAAACTAAAAATTGACATTCATAGATTTTATTTTAGTTTCGATTATATTACAAATGTACGTTATTGATAAAATAAAAATCTTTAGCACATACGCTAATAGACGTTCTCTCTTTTTAATACGATTTTCCATATCAGGCATGGACAACGATTTTGACAGCGGGGCCTTGTTGATTAAAACAAGTTTATGGAGATTGGTGTTTTGTACTTTTTTCACTGATTTTCTCACTTCTAATAATTCATGATTAAATATTTGACAATAATTTCATGTTCATTAAATTGTATACTAACTAAAACTAATTACAATAATCTAAAATCATAATAGTATTTAATATTACCTATTGGAGTTTTTGAATTACCAGAAGTGCCATCGTTTTCAGAACCTCTAATTTGAAAGTCTTCTGGTAAACTACTAAAACTCTGATTGGTATAACTAAAATCACCACCTCTTTTGTATTTTCCTTTGGTTGAATCCTCCACAGTTCTTCCTGAAAATGTTCTCTGAAGAGACCTATAACATGTTTATATGGGATAACATAATTAGTTTAAAGGTATAATTTAGTTGTTTCGAAATAGCGTTAAATATACGTTTGTAGTTTTTTAATTTTTGAAGATTCCATAGATTCTACAGAGGAAGTTTTGCTATTAACAGAACCAGGCAGCTCTTCGTTAAGTAAATGTAATTTGTGCTGTTCTTCTTCGAAATATGAATACAATCGATTTGTCCACTCTCCAACTCCGCGGATATGTAACCACATATAATCTAAACAAAAATAATTGTTTACTTCGATATTTTCAAAATACAGTGGTGCGAATTAAATTTTAATAGAAACATTTACCTTCTTGTTCTGGAGCACTACTTATAGTGAATGGATGCCATTCATATTTGGCTATTGCTGGTATATTCACAAAAACATAGTCGCCGGGATGGAAATCGAAATGTGGTGGTCTTTTGATTACCAAGTGCGTTACTTTAGACGGTAAAAGTAGACCAGAACTGATATAGGTTTTTCCATGTTCAGATCGCATCAATGAGAAACGGTAAAAACGTTCGCACAAGTATAATAATCCGGGAATAATCAACCATTTCCAAAAGTTTGGACAGTGAAGAATCAAGAGAAAGTAAAAAGGCACGTACAATAAATGAGTCCAATAAAATATCTAAAAGATAAAAGTTTATTTAATTATAAATATATATTATAGGGGAATAAACCTTTCTCCAGTTTTAATAATTACTAACCTCAAAGCATCCTCCTCGGCGAACGAAAGACTGTGAACAAATAAACATCACAAACAGAATAATGATTAGCAATATACCCGTGGGATTAGCAAATCCAGATATGAGTCCGAAGAGTCCTGGGTCGGTGGTAAACAGCCATTCGGTCACTGTGAATCCTTCGTAGTTCAAGTTCGGATCATATATTATGACGGTATCTATAGAAAGTACAAATAATGAGAAAAATAATAAAATGGCAACGGTCAAAGTAATAAACGGTATAAAATAAATAACTTACTGAAATTTAGTAAATGCATAAATGTATGAAGGATACTATAACCAAATATGAAAAAACCCGTAATCTTATGAAAATATATATGTTGGTCCAAAGGCAAAAATAATGAGAATCCACGGGTTCTGAGGAACGTAATACAATGCCTTAACATGAGGACCAACACAAAAGTACAATTGAAGTTCAAACACTGGCCTGCAAACCAATATAAAATAACAAAATTAATTCAAATATAATGTCTACATTATATAATATAACAATATTAATTGCAATAATTCATATACATTGCAATTAATAAAACCATGTATATAAATATATACAAAATATTTTCATTGCATTTCACAGTAAGAACGAAATATATAAATCGTTTAACCTGCTTTAATTTAAAAATGAAATTACTTTCATCTTTTATTTTAAAATTATTATTACTTTTCACTGTAGGTATTTTAAACGAGCTCCTAATTTAGTTGGACCGCTTGAAAAAATTAAATAAAAATTCTGAAGATGATTCAATTTTGACAGTTTTTAAGAAGTCTAATGTAGGCAATTTCTATGCGTAGTAAACTAATGATCCAAATGATCATTTAGTATGTACGATTGTGGTATAAAATAAATAATTGAACGTTCCCGCACATGCGCATGTCAATAATACACTACAAAAATATTAATTATTTTTGTCTTAAACTTATTTTGGTAATTATAATATTAACCTAACCTATTTATCTGATAACATGTCTGAAAACATAATATTTGAATATGTCAAGAAGTGAACTTTTTACAAATGTCTTACATTTTTGATTAATTTTTCTATCCTAATATTATTAATATTTTAAAATGTAATAGTCTAATATTAAAGGGTGTAAAAATTAAATTTCAAAAAAGTAGAAAAGTCGTTTGTAAACTCCATAACAAATTCAAATACTTGTGTAGATATATTTGGGTAGAGAACAAACACGATCAAATTCCCTTAAGAGGACGCCACACCCGCAAGTGTTTTCTTTGTCTTACAAACTTACAACATAGCAAATTGTATTTGATTATTTATAAAATTAAAAGTGAATTAGAAAATTGGAAAATTTAAAGGCAAGACCAAGCATTTCGGAGTATTCCATTGCTGTTTTAATTACGAAGCAATTCGTGAGTATATTTTAATGCAGGAATTTATTTGTAAATTTTAAAATGATTACAATACTTGCTTTAAAATTAGAATATCAATAAAAACCTCAGAGAAGTCCTAGATAATAATAATCGTAACATTAAATTTTACCATAAGTTAATTAACTCTAATTTTAAAACAACTGCGAATAAAATGGATTATTGTGAACGGACGATTTTCGATGCTATATACTAGGGTGGTCCAACCCGCGGTACTTCGAAGCCTTTTTTTGCCCCCCCCCCCCACAATTAAATTAATTATTTTTTTTATTAATTAAAAATTAAAGTCACAATAATATTATAGCAAAATTGTGTAATATGATCGTATAAATTTTACATTTTATTGTTTTATATTTATAGTTTATACTATAAAACGTAGGAATACGGTAGAAGTTCCCTGGAGTCGGTCATATCGCGATAAGACGCAATGGATGGCATGAATACTATTCACAATATTGTAAGCATTAAATTTTGTCATTATTTGAAAGTACGTATATTTGTGAATCGGTATTTTTTACTATGAATTTAAATTTTAATAAAGTCTAAATCAAGAAACCATATTCACGATTCGTCTTTAGAATCGTGCATCAGATTAGCCACCATAGGTGCTCAATTGATATTAAAAAATTGGCTTTCGAAAAACAATGCCAATCATTACATTAATTATCAAAATCTAAAATCTAAACAATGTAATAATTTGTGTGTAATGTAATAATTTGTGCACTATATAAAATAAAATATAAATAATAATATCATTGTTTTTTGTGGTGGTCCCCGATGTTTTTGTAAAAATGTAAATTGGCCCGCTAACTACAAAAGGTTAAATCACCCTGCTGTATACGTTTGTATGATGGCACGTCATGCGGGTGTGGCGAATTCTTGACGTAAATTATTCACCCTTCGCATCCGCAGTCATTAAGTATATTGGGCATAGGCCAACACAATGTTATTATTTCATTCGCAAAATATGGTCCCTGGCACGAAAACAGTCTATAGTATAGTGCACCTAAACTAATATATTATTAAACCATAGTGTAAAACGTGCCTATATGATTATCGTACTGCAGGATGCGGATAATAAAACATTATAACGACACACAGGTTAGGTTACATCAAGGTATTATTATACCTGGGTAACACAATAATATAGTTTAACATAGTAAATCACGTCTACCGGCTTACCGCAGGCCCTAGCCAAAATCGTGTAGATATTGGAATTCCGATATTGATAGATCCTGGTGCCGAACAGCAACGCGTTGACGAGCACGTACACAGTCAGAAATATCAGATAGACGTAGTTGTTGCGCATGTAAGGCAACGTCAGCTGGTACGGACGCAACGCAGTGATTTTTCCCCAGACCGAGGCCGGCGGCTGCTTTGGCTTTGGCGGCACTAACCAGCGGTCTATGCTGAAAAAAACAGTAGTGCGTTTTCATCAACGAGTGTTCCGAATGCGCCGGTCGAAGGAGTGCAATGGCCAAACACCAAAGAGTTTAATCATGGATATATTGTAATAAAAATATATTATTGTATATTATTATACTACGATATATCAGTGGGCACCGTGTAGGTACTCGCGGTATATAGGTACATAAAGATTCGCAGGTCCGGGCGGTATATTAGGTATAAAAGGTATACTAGGTATATTGCATAGGCATAATAATACATCATTTCATCATATCGAAAGCTGCGACCGGCTACGCAGTTGTGTTTTCCGATCAGTCTGGCCAAATATAATATTATATTTGCGTAGTCAGCTTTGGGAAAGTCCGCAAATGACGCGTTGCGGTAATTTGAAGTAAAAATATTAATAACAGATGATATTTTTAATATGTGTCGTTGAGTGAAAAAAAAATGCAACATCGAAAGACTCTGTATCTTAATCTCTACTTGAATAGGTATACTCGCTTTACGATTGTACATTATTAAATTAAAACAATATTGAGAAAAATGTGATCAGTATTTTGCCCAGAACAAAATAAAATATTATATACTACACTAGATGAGCAACACGTGTCATAAAATGAATGTTATTTCAATATTTTATCAGTTGATAAATTTACACGTAATGTAAACAATATATATATATATATATATATAAATTTATTCGATATATGTAAGTTTACATACCATCTTATAGTTTTCAAATTGTATATCCAAGGAAACTTGTTTGACCCAAAACATGGTGAACGAATTTCAATTATTTTACATTGGTTTTATTCAGAGTTCCTAATCTATTATAGTATAGAACTCTGTGGTTTTTTTAATTTTAAGTTTTTAAAATAGAGGTACCTACTTCAAGTAGTTTTTTTGTTTTGTTTATAACTACCTATTTATTTAATAATAACAGAAATTCTTGAAAATAAAAAAATCTATTAAAACTTTTGAAAGATAATTTTTTTTCGATATTTTTTAATAATAGGTCATCGTATCTAGACCTTAATTTTAAGTTTGAACCATGTAGTTAAAATAAGTGAATTACGGACAGCTGCAATTTAACCATAATAATAATCTACGCATAGTACATAGGTAGGTATCTCGATTAATGTGCAAGACAGAAACAACCAATTTTCAGTAGCGCCCTTGAGGCAAAAAATAATTAAATATTAACAACTAATATACATATTAAGTAAATTACAATATTTAAAATGTATCTGTACTTTTTAACAGAATACCTTATATTCCCCAACCAATGGAACAAAAAAAGTATAAAAAAAATTAAATAATTAATAGTTTTCTTTTTAGTTCGTGTTCATTTTGATTTTCCGTATAAAAAATGTATAATATTATATTTGAAAACGTTTATTTATAATTGTTTTTACTTTTCATAAACGAAAACAACACTAATCCATATTTTACTTATCGTTCACGAAAGTCGTCGACCTGAACATAACTTGTGCGAATTCGAAAACGCAACTTTTATATTTTAATTTACTAGTCCGACGGAGCTATAGACTCTATACAGACTGAAGCGTGAATTACATATTATTAGACGCCTACTGAACAGCTATCGTACAAAACATGCAAGTTTTAATATAAAAAAAAAATACTTTTTATTTTTTACTTTTTTTATTTATAGGTAATGATCCTGTCTAAAAAAAACAATTATCTATAACGATTAAATGAGCGTGTAGATATATATATATATATATATGATTATTATAGGTGGATACTCCTTAAAAATACAAACGACGCGTTATGTTACCTTATCGACAAATTTTCTAATAACCCGTTGTGTTTTTGTAATTGATTTTTGAGCGCTTCGTACGTAATGGCACCTCTCGACTCGCTGTCGGCGTCTTCGAACAACGCCATCGTCAGGTCTTCCACTTGATCTTCCGAAAACTGCATTCCGTTTTCTTCCATACACGCACGCATCACATGTTGCAATTCCCGGTGCTGTATAAGACCATCGCCTAAACGACAAACAACAATTATTATTTTTTATTGAATTTGTTATCATTATTATTTTTTTTCGTCCGTCCTGATTCCGAAGACGAATTCCTGTAATCGTTCCAAAGCACGAATTTTATTTGTTTTGTATTTTGTTTTGATGGAATAATATTGTAAAGGACAATTCTAATTTACTGGCGACTTGTTGCGAACGAAGCTCGTTTTATTTTTCTCATTCGGATTATTAGTAATTTGGTATAATAATGGACTGCATAATATTTAAATCAACATAATATTGTTTTTAACTTTTATTCAATTGAAAAAATACAGAAAAATTCGACAGTTAATACCATAACCATTTTTTTTTTATTTAAACATTAAAATATATTTCTCGTGATATTAAAATTTAAAATATTATTCAATAAGTATTGTTACTTACTTATAGTACCTACCTATAATTGAAAAACACGAGAAGTAACTATAATACTAATATCATAATGTAACGATTCGATGGTTACATCAATGTGAAAGTTAAGATATTTTTAATTTAACTATTATAATACAATATAATATAATAATAATATGAAAAACATAATATAATAAACATACCATCCAAGTCGTATACTTTAAACAAAAAACGAATTTTATCGTCTGGTGTTTGTCCTGCAAATTGGTGCATTGCATCAAGGAACTCGTGTAACGATATTGATCCAGAGTTATCTTTGTCAAATATTTGAAATACACGTTCAGTAAAGAATGGCTAAAATATTTTTCAAATAAATAATTAGATTTTCTAATCGTAACAATTTTTTTTTTTTAATTTACATAAATATATTATATATTATGCATTATTCATAAGCAAGGTTCGGATTTTATAGTATTTAAAAGCACTGAAATATGCGTCATAATATAACCTATAAATATGAAAAATATCAACAAAAAAAAATGTCTTCTCCTGTTAACAATAATTTAAAAAGATTGTATTATAAATTTAAAAAAAAAACCTTGACTTATGTCGGGTACACCCGATTAGAAGTCATAATTGTATTCTGTTCGATTGGCTAATACGGCAGGTTACCTAAAAATATATTATAATTTGAAACGAAAATGTGGGTATTTTCTTATAGATTCATACCTATAAATGATTAAATTTTTCTACTATTTTTCATACAATATAAGCGAGATTTATAAAAATACAAAATAAATCATTATATTATATGCATATTAGCAAAAAATAGCATAAAAATCTAAAATACTTTAAATATGCAAAAAATAACAATATAAAATTTTATATTTGGAGTGCCTGGTACACAAAACAAATTTATAGCTCACTCTGCTATTTTTATCTTCTATATATATATTAAAATGTTTCTCTATTTATCTGTCTGTCTGTCCTTTGTATATTCCTAAATCGTTCAACCGATTGCAATTAAATTTGGGACAGAGATAGATTAGACCTCTGGAAAGAAGATGGGCTGATTTAAAAAGGTAGAGGTCTAACCCCGGAAGGTGTTCACACAGGGATTTTGAGATTTATGATGGAAATATTTGTTTATAAAAGGTTGTTATTGGTAACCAATCTCTGTTTATTTATAAGGTTGTCAATGGTTACATATTTTATAACTATTATAATTAGTAAGAATATATCATATATAGATTTTTGCAAATAAATTTATAGAAAAAACAAATCTTTGGCACAGGCAACCGTCGCAATGTTTTTTGTGTACCTACCTACATAATTCTGATTTCACTCACTTACGCATCTCATGGGGTCCGCAATCCACTGCAAGTAGATTGCCTACTTGATAATTTACTGCTCGCATATTATCCGTAAACTAATGCAGTGGATTGCCTACCTAGGTGGTTTAGATGCATGTAATTTACTTCAAGTTAATCTTAATTTAATATCTGGCTCAGGCAACGCTAAGCGGGACAGTTATAGTATCCTATAATATTTAACAAATGCTATAAAATCTGAGCCCTGTTCATAAGTATATTATAATAAAATTACAATTTAGTACGTTAAGCTAATAACTCTGTTACATGTTTTATTTGTAAACCTCAATCACGGTTTGGTAGGTATTACTTAAACTTTATAGTGTTGTAGTTTTAATGCATAGTTTGTACCAATTCAATTTCTCAAGTTAGTAAAATTATACTCTGCTGTGTATTTATATTTGCTCCATTTCAAGGCGTTTGCAAAATTGCCGCTCTAAATTACAATTATAATAATACCTACCTAATATGTAATATAAAAAAAACACTACCATGCAAATCGGGAGTGAAATATATAGTATAACGGCGAGGATTATAAATAATAATAATATAGGCCATTGGTATACAGTCAAATGTTTTGAATTTAAAATTTAAGGCGGTTAAATATTTGATGCTGCAGGGCTAGAGTTTATAACGCTTCTATTTATAAATACAAATATTGTAAAATACGCCCATGATAATATGATAATATGTTTACTTGATATTTGTGTATAGAATAAAATTAAATGCATCAAATTTACATAACTATGAAATAATATATATTAAATGAGATGTACGCCTAATACTTAATTGTAAGTATACAGCTGTAGTTGTAGTATCGATAACTCGAATAAAATAAATCTATATAATAAATATAATATAATAAATCAAGTGGAACACTCAAATAATAATGTAATGTGTAAATTAGACACTTTTCGTTTTTTTCGGATGGTTTTCGTTACCCGAGGCTTGCATTTATCGAGATGACGAGATTCTCATACATTATATGATATATTATAAATTGTATTATAGTTACCTATTCCGTAAAAATAATATCATCGATAGGTTGGTGAACTCACGTTTTTAGTGATTAAAATTTTATTGAAATCATCCCGTTTGATTTCCATTTCATCACCGACAGTTTGTCTAAATAACTGTTCCAGCCACATCAAGTTCTCGCTGTCAAATCCCGATTTCACTCTAAACAGTAAGATGTTATTATCGGTTAATTGAACTTTGTTTTCCAAACAAAAAATCAAGACAGAAAATAAACAAATTGTGTTTATAAATACAGTGGAACCTAGATAAGTAGAAATTCAAGGGAAATACAATTTTTTCCACTTATTGAGGTTTTTGACTTACTAAGGTCGATAATTTACTAATGTTTTCGAACGGGTACGGCATTTATTTCAATTTATCAAGGTTTTCGACTTATCGAGATTCGGCTGTACTATGAAAAATACAAATTCATAAAATTATCATGAACTTGCGTTTTTTTTTCAATATGCCTATTTTACACCATCGTTTTGTATTATTGCAACAAACAATATTATTACCTGCAAGAGTACGTAATCGTAGTTATCAAATCCATTGCTTGTGATGGTGTGATGATTCCGTCCGAATCCTTGTCAATTAGTCGAAACACTTTTTCGACAATCTAATTTAAAAAAATAAATATATATATATTATATACATATTATATAATAATAACAAATCAAAATGTATTTGCACTATTTTAATTTCTACATTTTTTTTTTTTTTGTAATAAATAACGACAATTTAATGCAAAATATGTTTACTACAATGACCACATTCGTAGGTAAAAATTGTGTTCATTTCACTCTACACACTTTAAGTCTGAATCATATGAACACCGTCACAATAATACTATGAATACAACTGATAATAATAATAATGTTAACAATCGCGTTAATGTTTAAAAATATACACGGATAATGGATATTTCCAATGATCAGCATACATATTATGTGAATAAGATTTTTTTCGTAACCTATTATATTATGCCAATAGTATATTATTATTATTTTCATTGAATTTCTTTGGCAGTAAAATGTATTTGTGTTAATAATGTGTAACAATTTAATATTATAGCGAAACCAAAAAAACTATATAGAACATTTATTTCTCAGGTCATAAAAAAATTGGTGATTACTGAGTATACGAATTTAAACAGTTTCGCGTATATTTAAAAGAAAGTAACATTAATTTTTTAATCTGAATTATTATATGTTTTCTCTGCAGTATTATATTATTATTTACGAATTTTATAGTTTATTTTCAGTTTATCTTCTGGAGTACATCATTATACATATACTTTATATTTTATGGCTTATGCTCGCACAATTCTTATGGAATAAATATACCTATCATAATAAATTATAATTATTCACAAGTATTTAAGATTAATAAAATAAACGACGTAAATAAAATAATTTTATGATACGGTAATGACTAATGAATCCTCTAAATACAATTTGTGTAATAATTATAACTGTAAAACGTTTCTGACGTATCGTACAATTTTAGCCAGAATTAAAGATAATAATATTATATAATATGACATCATTTAAAGTGTGCATGTTGAAAAATAAATGTGCCTACGTATTTTGAATTTTAAAAAACAATAGAGGAAATTCTATACAAGTCCAGATAATTCCTAAATTTGACTTATATTAGACAAATTAAAAAAAAAAAACCAAAATTCGTAATGACTATAATTTTTGTTCAACAAACACGACAAAACGTATTTTGACAAGACAACTAACTAGGCTGCTGCTGCAGGTACTTGGTATGTAATATACCAGTGATGATGTTGTCATCATTAGCCGCTAGTTGTTCACTGAATGCTTAACGACGTACCTATACAACAATTCTTCTTAAATATAGTACTTATCTACCGATTACGTAATTTTTACCGTTTTGCTGCCAGAAGGAATGACGAATTTTTAATGACGGGCGTTATTTTTCGCTCGGAAACTTATCCGGTTTGTGCACCGATTAAAGTTAAATATTTAAATAATATATAGTCATATAAATATTGTATTTTCTTACAACAGCTCGGATAGAGGTATAATACGTCTCGCGTAGTTTTATGTATTACCGCCATAACATATTAATAATATATTGTTGCGATTTATTTTTTTTACGCGAAAATTTACGTTGAATATCATCTCATATGGGTATTATACATCCTTCATCACACGAATGAATTATTATTTCCTTTTCGCCTGCCCATCACTCTTCCCTCGCAATGGCCTCACCACTACAATATTTATGCGTATAAAATATTATTATATAATATTATATATAGTTGATATAGCATACGGATACGATTTAGCGTATTTATGACATTATATCAAACGCTTTGAGAACTCGACAAAAACGCGTTCACACGGATATCGCGATCATAAACTCACAAGAAAATTATACCTAAATGAATTTGAAAGTTAATACGCCGGGCCGCCCGGTGCATAAAAATACAATAATAATTTCAAGGACATTATCATCGTGAAGTTAAATATTTTTGAGGATTAAAAATCACAACAAGTTTCTTTTTTAAGCAATCGATTTTTAAATTTTAAAAAACAATACCAATCTACTCTTTTAATACATCAGATAAATTTTTAAATGCAAAAGAAAATAATAATATATTTTGATATAAAATCGTATTATATAGTATTGCATGGCAAATATTCGATTTAATGTGATAAACTGCAATAAAAACGTCATTTTGAAAGTATTTTGGTTTCACAATCACTTTCCAATAATATTTAACATCGATCTGTGTGAAATACTTAATATGTTTCTGTATACCTACGCGCATTGGATATACTACGACATTAATGCGATTGTGTGAAATACAAAAATAACAGTATTCGTGACAGTTAAAAAGACATTCTGTCTCCGGACGAATTCTATGTACAAAAATAAAGTTTACTTATTTTCGAAGTAAAAAAAAAAACATTTTCATAGTGTCAGTTATTATTACATCCATTGAAACTGTTGCATAATAATTGTGTGTATATTTAACGGGTATTTATTTTACGATATTATTATATTATCGTATGATTAAACGTGATAATATTTTTACACAAAATTAAAATAGTAATTATTTTCATTGGTGTCAACGGGTAAAATATGAAACGTAAAAATAAATAACATAATAATATCATCTTTTTGTATTGGCACCGATAATGTTAGTCAGTATAACTGTTTCCCAATCAATATAACACACACGACACACGTCATTCCAAACATTAACAACTGTACACGCCAAAATCAGACATTTTGTCACGAGCATTTAAAAGCGTCGGACTAGCCTTAAAAACGAAACAGCCATTTTTTACGACCACATCTAATTATTCGAATGATTTAATCGTCGCGGTTACCGGTGAAACGTTATATACGAGGTAAGTCCGAACGACAATTGATATTTGCATATTATTATAATATTAATATCATGCACAAATTATGGTAAATACGTAGTACTGTAGAGCAGCAGCAGTGTTAATGTATTATTATTTTTATTATTATTGCCATCGTTGCTGTACCAGCCATGCGTTATGGTAGGTACCTATAAACCACCAAGTGCCGCGAATAATTATTATCATAATTAAATGAGATATTGCGAGATAAATAAAAATGTTACGCGCGCTTCGACTTGCAGAGAATACGTCTTGTAGGTACACCTACTTGCCTATGTCTAGACGATAAATCGTGCATTTTGTTTACGAAAGCCGCACACGAAAAACGCAGTAACGAAACATTAAAATATAAATTATAACGTCTCGGCATCACTGTATAACAATCACGAAATATCATAATATTATAGTACGTGTTATTACAATCTCATAGACTCGACTTTATAGCTGCAGCAGTTTCAGTATTACCGAGGGTGCTGAAATTTCACT
This sequence comes from Pentalonia nigronervosa, assembly GCA_014851325.1. NCBI lineage: Eukaryota > Metazoa > Arthropoda > Insecta > Hemiptera > Aphididae > Pentalonia > Pentalonia nigronervosa. The sequence continues at coordinate 87,303 of JACXSJ010000982.1, read as the reverse complement.
CATAATAATATCACAGTCGTACACACACCCGCGGCGGCTACCAAACGCCTTCTTAACACCTACCTGCCTACCTATATATTATTATTATTATTATTATTTAATACATCCGTTTTTTAACTCGTAAAATACGACACCGATTTTGCGTTTTTTATCGCTCGGGTCAAACGTTATTATTATTTTACCCGAGCCAGACAGATCATGTCATTCGCGCGCACATAATTATTATCATCATCATTGGTACCTACAACAGCTGTCTATGTGTAGACATGTTTTTGAGAGAGCCCTACAACTATTTTAATACCTACATGCATCATGTGATGCAGTTGCACGGCCGTACCTATAAAGATAATTTTATTTTTCTCTAAGCTTTCTACGTATGTATATACAGTTTCAGAATCGCTGTTCGATGTCGTCGGATGTCGTCGTCGTTCTGGTAAGCATAATAATAGTATAAAAGGCTGGGCATTAATGAGTTAAAAAGTTAGAGTTAAGTTACTTTTAACTAGATTCCATAACGAGTTATTTTTTTTCCACGATATGTATAGTTATATTAATCAGCGTCAATTAATTTTATAGTCACGCTGAGTTAATTTTATTCTTGTGTAAACCATATAGATTTCAATTTATATTTTTTTGTACAAATGATTTTTTCACTGAAAAGTATCGATAAAAATATAATAATAATCCTATATAGGTATTATTTATAATGTTAGATTATGTATTGTAGTTGGGTACTAAAACATTTTTGTTTTTGTGTATATAACATAATATAATTTTATAGAATGTGCTTATTATATGCTTTGACATGGGTAGATTGTAAATATTAAGTTTAAAAAAATGTTACTGATTATAAACGAAGTCGAATTACTTTTCTTTCTACTCTCGACTTTTAAAAACGATTAGTTACAAAAAATAAAAGTAACTTAACGAGTTAAAAATAAATCATTTAACGTGTCCAGTCTCGATAATAGGTACATGTAATATTATAACAATTGTTACATTATACAATATTACACGATGTAACTTCAGTAATATTATGTCATTCGTACGGTAAACGAAACGTCGTATCATTCGGCGCAGGGTCTGTTGTCGTCGATGACGGCTGTCGTCGGGCGGCTGGAGCCGATACGCTACAGTGGCGACGGCAATTATAGTGGCGTGCTGTATAATACGACCACGACAACGGTCGGTGGCATAATCTCATCGCTCGAGAATGCTTCGTCGTCGCTGGGCCGAGGGGTGATGGTAGTGGCGATCCGCTGGTCCGGAAGTGGCGGCGGCGTCGACGACGTGCCGTACGGGTTCTTGCGGACCCTGCAGGACCGCTACGAGCAGCCCGTGTACGCGGTCGATCTGGACCGTCTGTTGTCCGACGGCCGTCCGCGCGACACTGACGGCGGTGACGACGAGCTTCCCGAGCCCTGCCGACGTCCCGTCGACCGCGGTCTCGGGTCCCTGTTGCCACTGCGGTCCCGGTACGTGGTCCTGTTCCGCGGCCTCGTGCCGCCGGCCTGGGACCCCGACCCGTTCGTCGAACTGGCCCGCCTTAACTACACGTTTTGGGACGTGGACGTGTACTACCTGATCGTGGTCGTCAACGGGTTCGACCCTGCTGTCCGGCAGATGGTGTACGACTTGTGGCACGACCTCTCCATATACAAGTAAGTGCACCTACGTGCGGTCCGACTGGTATCTTAAGTTTTTAATCGAAAAAATCCCCCCCCCTCCCGACCAAGGTTACGTTTAAATATAGACAGGACCAAGTTTGCTAAAAAAACCCAGGGTATATAGAAAATTTTAGTGACCAAAAGTGACATTTTCGTTTACCGCTAAAACAAAAATTGAAATGTTTAAGTCTTGGTAACTCCTAGTGCCTATAACTGATTATAAAAATCAAAATATTATAATGCGTCACAAATTTGATAGTATTAGGTTGAATTGCATTGTTTTTAAAAACAATACAAAATACGATATTGTATTGCTTTTTGAATTCTATTAATTAAAATTTTGAACTCGTTATATAATATGTATAGATGGGTGACTGAAATTGGTTTGACTCGCTTAAATAATAATATACGTGACGAGAGCTGTTCGCGAATATTTTCTCATTCCGTTCGAAACAAGACGTATGTTTTGGTAGGCACGTCGTATAAGTACGCTTATTACACATAATTATTATTATTATTATTATTATTACGATTTCCCGGGGTGGGTGGAGGTGCGCGTATATTAGTCTCGTCGTCGACGACTTCATTGATGAGTTCATGGGAGGTTTTTCGAAACGCCATGATATATACGCGACCGTCCGACGACCGGTGATGGGCCGGTGCACGCGTACCTATATAATATCGTAATAGTCGTACTGCGCGTATAGGCACGCGGGAAATTAATGACGCGAACGTATGTTATTACTATTAATTCCGTATCGTGTACCCATAGGTAATATTATTATGTATATTTAAGTAGTAAAAGAGAAAACCGGAATATTAAATTATCGTCGTTTCGGGTAACCGGCGCGCGACGAGGAGGATTAGTGACGACAAACCAAATGCACATACCCAATGGTACCTGTACCCAGGTATATGCACGCACGCGATATACTGTAAGCACGAAAGAGTATGGAATGAGATGCGCGATATCACATTGTGTAGGTATAATATACCTATAATACCAGCTATATTATACGCGTGCGACCGGTACCTAGGTAGGTGTAGATAGGTTAGTTATGGATATAGAGAGGCGAGTAGGTATAAACGCGGGCATTATTATATGGGCACTTCCTCTTTATACCCATCCGGTGAAAACGCCGCGACAGAACGTCGTCTTGCGGCCGATACGCTATAAATTAAATTCCTTAACGATGTGGTAAGACGCTCTCGTGGTATATTATGTGCACACGGGGCACCAGTTCGTGAGTAATGTGTTCCGCAACGTACACACGTAGGACGTCTACGTGCTGGTTTTTTCTCCTTCTTTCGTTTTACAAGTATGACCGTTATCGTACACGTCGAATATAAAAATATATAATATATAATATTATTCAAATAATTATATTTTCAACGGCGTGTGGGATATCCTGCAGCGGTGATCGAATTAAGGAGGAGCGCGAGGAGACAGAGTTTGCTGCTACCTATATGGCAAATTATTTCATCGTTTGATTCGATTGTATTGGGAAATAATAGGGAGGTTGACTGGTCGTCAGTTGTCACGGTATTATTCCAAGTCGTGCCTTGAACACAGAAAATTGTCCGACAAAGGCATTGTATTCAACTATTATAATGGCAAACTCAAACGACAACTTTAATATTATAATATTATTTTGTTATCGATATATGTTTTCGTAAAATAGATTAGGATAACTACATAATGTATAATATTTTGTTATAGTAAACTCGGTTCTTTTTAGTATAGAGACCGGTTATTTTATGGTTTTTTATTTTGATTTTAGTTCAGGTTTTTCAAAATCAAAATGTTATATAATTTATAATTGATAAAACAAACGACCCAACCAAACAATTAAAACCATTGAAAATCACATGTACCAATTTGATATTCTACACTACTCTCTAAATATTATCGATTTTGGTTGCTAATAAACATTAAAAATAAAGGTTTCGGTTCTCTTCGCGGTGATGCACGGTTTCATTCCCTGCACACTTAATTCGGCGTGCAGACGCCGCTACGTCTACAATACACGACACTCGAACGCAAAAATTCAAGGTATTTTGTGGTCTTTATATTTTATTGTTATTAACAAACGTGACTTCAACGAAATAATAATTTAAACGTATAATATACTCAATCAATGCGATACTACCTATATATACTATATATAAGCATGGATCATTTTCGTCTAAAACAAAATTTGTAAATTAGGGCCAGAATACCAATTGCGCCACTTGTATTTTACGGTCAGTATACCAATTGATTTTATTTTATTTTTTTGGTTGGATTAAGGCATTTACAAATTACGCTTCTTGTTTTATTTTGTCAAATTATCAATTTTTCGAAAAACACAACAATTATTTTCGATTAGCTGCCAATAGTCTATAATTTATCGAGACTTTATGAAACATCATTATTTCATTACTATCGACGAACTAAAAAATGAATTTAGCGACGAAAACAAATTTTCATCAGAATATACATCAGATGTATATTAAACGATATAAGTACTGTATTATTGACGTTCATTGTATTCCAACAAAAATAATGTTATGCGCTATCGAATGAAATACATGTTATAATATAAAGCAGGTTATTCGGCGCAATTGGTCTATCGACCCAGAAAACGACCGAGCGCAATTGGTTCGTGAAGAGGTCATTTTAATCGATGAACTCTCCTATTATACTAACCTGTCTACGAGTCGTTAAATACGGCTGATGCACTTTTGCCGTATACCTATATTGTGCCAGAAGTATAACACAACTTTTCCTATTTCCCTCCCCACCCCACCCACAGGATAATCGTGGTGACGCCGACCGCGATGAAAATCCTCGATCCGTTCGTCCGCGGCGCCATCAACGGCCGGTTCTTGAACGTACCGCCGCGGTCGCTGAGACGAATACCGGGCATACTGCACTCGCGGATCGGAAACCTGCAACGATTCCAGCTGCGGTTCGTCATCAACAATCGGTCGCCGACGGTGATCGCGACGAGGGGCGGCACGTACGTCGGCCAGGACGGTACGTTCGCCACGGTGCTGGCCGCAAAGATGAACGCCACGCCGGTTTACATTTCCGAGCCGTCCGCCAACGGAAAGATCCACTACGGGTACAGGCTGGTGGCCGGCAGGGCGTACGGCACGTTCGCCGGGGTGATCGGCGGCCAGGCCGACGTCTCGGTCAACGGACACTTTCTGAAAGACTACAACTGTTACTTGGCCGAGCTCACCAGACACGTAAACGACCACAGCGATTACTATATTATAATTGTTATTAGTTATTACTATTATTATTATTATTATTATTACGAGGGGTGATCGGCCAAACGCGCTCACCCTCATTTTTCTTCGATAAGGTCATTCGAAATCCGATTTTTGGAATTTCTGAACACGCCTCAAGACGATATTGTCGAATTCTTAAGCTCGTTCTGTACTACTCGAGGACTACTGTTTTTAAAAATCATAAATATTTATGGATTATTATAAATTATTAAAATATTTAAATCACAGCATGGGTCTCATTATCACGAACCTTAGGACCTTCCTTAGTACAAAATGTCAAATAGCTAAAAATCTATATGTCCAAATATTGATTTTGATACGACAACATTTCCAGAAAAAATATTCTCTAAATAATATTTTACAAAAGAAAAGGGGGTTTTCATTTGAAAAACCGAAATTTGTATCTCTTGCACAAGACATTCCTTAAGTAGTATAAACAACTTCAAAATTTGAAAATATGATCTTTAAGTATATTTAAATATTCTAAAAATAGGATTTTGAATAACTGCATTATTGAAGCAAAGATGGGGCGAGCATGCTTGGTGAATCATCCTGTATACTTGGTGTTGGTACCTCCTACCTAATATTAGATAATTTCATTAAAAATAAAAAAAAAACAATAATAACAATCTTACAGGTTGATAGGTTGCCCTAACCAAAGAAAATTATACACATATATGACGTTTCTCGCATGTATATATCTACTACTGCAGCCGGCGCTCGAGGGCGTCGTGTAGAAATCACCGTGAAACAGAAATCATAATTTATGACTCGCTAAAATGTCTAAAAACAAGTTAATTTTTTTTTTAAATCTCAAACATAACGAGTACGAATACTAGTTTTTACATATTGTTGTACAGTAATGTTTTCAATAGTTTTCCATTGGAGTAATATGAAAATATTGACATGTACAGATAGTAATAAGAACATATTATAATTTACTGCCACTTGTAGGATTTAGTAATAACAATGCTATATATCGTGCAGTATACTCTACTACAGTTTGTTCTATATACATACATAGACACGATATATTATTATGAATCTATTTTATAACAAATATAATTACCATGCATGTTCTCAGTAGGTACACGAATTGTGTTTTTCTGTATTATATGCAGTTGTGAGTTGTACCTATGTATGTCTTATGCATACTGTATTGCATTGCAGGAATAACGAACAAAATATGTAATATCTTTTATTCTACATACTTATATTATATTATATTATATTATAATAATGTATAATTAATGGTAATACGTATTGCGTGCGGTTCGAACACACATTGACAACTACTATTATACACTATTGCCCATATTCGTAACAGCATATTATAATATGTATATAATATTATTATAATATTATTATCACGTGGCCCGTATTGTTGTGACTTTCTAATAGTAATGTAGGTACATAATATTATTATATGTTCGTTTTTGTTGGATTTTCACCGATCATCGTCGAACCCGATTCAACAGATAACGAGCGATAAGGTGTGTCTGCTCACGCCCAAAGCCGGCGTCGTCCCGCCGATGATGACCGTGTTGATGAGTTTCCAGAGAGAAGTTTGGATGATGACGGCCATCACGTACATACTGGTCACTGTCATATACTTCGCGGCCGCGGCGTTGGACACGCTTTTTGACATCAGGCCCGGACCCACGGGATGCGACTTGGGGCTGGAAATCTATAGAATGTTTATCGGTGCGCCCACCAACCGAGTTTTCGCTTACTCCTGTCGCAGAATATTGACTTCATTTTGTCTGTTTTTTACACTTGTCATTTTAAATGCTTTCCAGGTAACTATACAGTAACTACATACATCATATTCTTCATCGACCGCGATTATTATTTTACTAGCACGCATCATGTAATACCGCAATTTTATATTATTAAAAACTGTTTATAATGTATTCGAATAAAAATGTTTTTGGCCTTTTATCGCTAAAAATATATATATAGGGTGATTCACCATGCATTATCATCCCCATTTTTCATCTAATAATCATTTTTTTTTTAAATTCGGATTTTTGAAAGTTTTACATATACTTGAAAACCATATTTTCAAAGTCTTGAGATTTTTTGTACTACTTAAGGAGTGTCCATTGGAGATACAAACTTCTATTTTTCAAATGATGACCCCCCCCCCATTTTCAACAGTAAATATTATGAAGCGGAAAACTTTGATTTATCAAAATCAAAATTCGAACGAATAGTTTTAGAGTTAATTAACTTTATTTACTAAGGATAATAGGTACAATTGTAATGGGTTTAGAAGATATGGAGGCTATAATAAACAACATTTAAAAATGTTTGTAATTTATATTAATTTATCAATATTTATAACTTATAAAAATGGTCTAAGTTTAATAAATAGTAGATCCAATATTACATATATTTTTTATTTTTGTAATATCATTTTTTAAGGACTATTATCCTTAGTATAAGCATTTTAATAACTGAAAAACTATTCGTTCAAATTTTAAATTAAGTATATTAACAATTTCAAAAAAATATACATTGAATAATTAATTTAATTTAATTTAATTAATAAAAAAGTTTATAGTAAAAAATGTAAGTTTCATTTGAAAAACAGAAAATTGTATCACCACAAGACACTCCTTAAGTAGTAACATAAAATCTCAAGAATCTGAAAATATAGTCTTAAAGTCTATTTAAAAATTCCGAAAGTCAGAATTTAAATAAGTTTATTATTAAATGGAAAAATAGAGGTAAGTATGTCTGGTGAATCATCCTGTATAATGACTTATGTCTATAACGCGATTAATAGTCATCATTATTGACGAATGTTGTAGGGCTCTCTAGTGACGTTCTTGAACACTCCAATGCACTATCCCGATATCAATACATTTACTGACCTGAAACAGTCGGATTTACCAATTCGAACATCCAGCATCAGTTTCAAGGAGATATTGATCGGAGACCCTAACTTAAAGTCTCTAGCCTACCGAGTCGAAAAGTGGGAAAAAGAAGTAGACATTCTTAACTCTGACAGGCGGTTCGTCGGATTCGAACGCGTTAACGTCTTTAATTTGGAACATTTTAAAGACGTTTTGTTCATCTCCGATAGAAACAACACTCACGTACTGCACACAATGAACGAGTGTCTGATATCGTACTTTATATCATACGTAGTTCACAGGTTGTGATAAAGATAAAATATTATACTCGGAACGACATTATTTCCATGAAACTTTACGGATGTATAAGTAATATCCGCTGGTTTTTTTATAATTTTTTTTTAGAAATTCGCCGTATAAAAGAAGAATAAATATCTTGCTGTCGTGGATTGATCAAGCTGGACTAGTACTCAAGTGGAACGGTGACGTTTCCAAGTACATTTTTAATAAATACAAGCCAATCAATTCCAAAGATTACGATACTTCGAAAGTTTTTTCTGTCAGAGATCTCGAAATAGCATTTATTGTTTTATCATTCGGAATTATCTTGAGTATTACTGTATTTATCATTGAAATGATGATGATGATGATGTACAAAACACTGAAATTGCGCACACCACACCCTCCTCATCTTCCATTCTTACATTAATACGCTGCCATTAATCAACGTAATATGAATTAATACTTTCTACTTTAATACATAATACAAAATAGTTTTGTATTTTTGCTTAAAATATTATATCAATGTAAAAACTACAGTCTGCAGAGGCACTGTTTTATAATACTTGGCAATAAAATATTACACTATTAAATGTATTCAATAGTGTGTTGAATTATGTGAAATAGTTTTTTAGAACATGTAACTAGGTAACTTTGAAAAGTTTCGTGAATAAATTAATTACGTATTAATTTAAACATTTTCAAAAAATGTATATTAAATGCTAGTGTATTAAACATATACATGTTTTTAGTCTAATGAGATTTAATAAAAGTGACGTTATGTTGTATAAATTATTTTTCCGAAAATGTTTAATTATGTCTAAAAAAAAAAACGGCAAGAATGATTCAATGCTGAACAAAAAATAGAAAACAAACTAATTTTACGAATAAATTTTAAACAATTACTGTACAAATTCTGCCTTTCCTTTTTCATATAATCTGCTGGGCATATTTTTAATTGGTCAAGAAATATTGCCGGCAGCTCTCAAATAGTAGTTTGGTAAGAAATCAAGTGTTTAACGTGAATGGGTGCAAACAAAAATCTAAAAATAATTGCTTTTGTAGGTTATATGAATGATGAAACATACTTATTTACATTATGATGTGATTCGTTATAGTCTTATAATATTACATAATTGTCTCTATTATAAAGACGTATAAATACATTAAAATAGCTTCAAGTTCGAATCTTGAGGGTCGTTTTGCAAGTACAAGTTAGCGCTGTCCGTCAGTACGATGGTCAAAACAATGTCTTAAATTAATAATGTTATATCATGCTCGTTTATATATTTTATTGATTCCGTAATAACAGTAAAATCAAGACAATCGGCATTAATCAAACTCAAATATCTGATTAAAACAATTAGGTTTTTATTTATTTATTAGACATTACTGCACTAATATAGTATGTCTGCACGATTGATTTACTATTACAAAAACAAACCATTAGACGCTTGTATCAAAAATAATATTTAGAAAATAAATTACTAAAGAAAGAACTGCACCAACGCATAGTAGCGATAATCATTAGTCACATTTGCCATGTATATATTTATATGCGTAGGTACCTAGTTACGCGAGTTTCATATCAACTGATTTTTGATTTAATTATTTTTTTTAAATAAAATTTTACATCGCTTTTTTGTTCACTGTCCTTCGTTGTCTTAGCGTTGACTTTCGTCGAACAATAATTAAAATCGCCCATAAACAATATGATTTAACAATAAATATACTAGTACTATATTCTGTACAGGTAAATACAGACCACTCTACCTATATAGTATTATTATTATTATTATTATCATAATATTAGCTATATATAAGGTATAGCGCGTATATAAGGCGATTTATCCGTCGAATGTGATAATAATAATAATATAATATTACTTTGGTGGTGTTTTGTTACTCTCCAATTTCGTCGTCCCGTTAAAAGCCCCGAAGTAAAACGCCTTTCTACGATAAACACTACCACAATACACATAACACCTGTGATACATATATTATAAGTATAATATCGAATTGGGTCCCCCGTGCCGCAATCCATTATTTTCATTTTGATTCGCGTTTACAAGTTTAGCGTGGCACGGGTAAACTACGCGCTCGTATATATTTATATATTATAAAGATCATAAATAATCAAACTCGTTGGATTGTCGCGGTGAACATATATTATTATTATACTCTACTCACACGTATTATATTATTATATTGTACATAGTATGTGCTTCTACCTCCACACACACACAGACATACATACATTTATATATAATAGGGAATAAAAAATTTCAACTCGTGTGGTAGTTACGTCTTTATCTCTGCCGGTCGATCGCGTTGCAATAAATTTCTGTGCCGAGCGCGAGCAGCACGCGACGCAGTTTCTCAAAAGCGCACAAGCGTTTTCACGTGCGCCACGGCGATAGTAGTAGTAATAATAATAATAATAATAATTATTATTATTATTATTATTATATAGTAAACCTGCTCGTACTTACACGACCGTGCCTTATCAACAGACTGTTCGCAGAACAATACGTGAGCTGCACGAAAATCCTGCTGCACCCAGAGCAGAAAGATATTTAGTAAAAGCGAATAAAAACGGGCATTTATAATAATAATATAATATTATTAATATTATTATTATTATTATTATCGTCGTCAAATACAGGACGATTTGAACAGATCGTCACCGCGGTTATCATCATTATAAGATCGTATTTGGATTTCGTTTCACGAAAACGCTATTATAATATTATTATTAATATTTATTTTTTAATGTATAAAATTAATCTGTAATTTTTTTTCTCCAACGTCACAATCTGAATAATCCATTTTAAATCTGCGGGCATGGATTTTTAATGCGGCCTTAATGTTACACATTATTATGATATACGAGTTCAAATTGACCGATTATATTTTTCTTATATAATATGAGTACTTCATGTGTTCAACAAAGTAACGATCGGAGGAAAACATTAAGTAGTTACACCTTCAATGTCCAATATCATACATAATTATTATCCGTACTGGCATAATGTGACTTAATCTCGTAAATTATATAGCGAACGTAAAAATATAGAACTAGGTAATTTTTTTTATACGGTTTTTATTTTTTATCGACAAGTCGTGGTAAAGTTGGTCCAGGGGGATGAGGTGGGGGAGACAATCATTATAGCATTAAATACATATTAATTATAGCGACACGAATGCTTTATGATTGTATATATGATAATGATTTACATAAAACGATGATTTATTTAAATTAAAAATCTGAAAGCTGTATTTTATAAAAAAAAATAATTTTATAACTTTAAGATATATAAATTTTGAGCCTAATATACTCGGTGTATAATTTTTGAATAAATAAAAGACGTGTATACTCGTGTCTCGTAACAAGGGTTGTTCGATGGTTTAATACTTAAATAATTGACGAGTTATCATTAAATAACCGCGTTTTGCTCAGTAACTATAAGTAGGTATGTATATTGTATATGTAAAGAAAACCAATCGAGTAGATATATAGGTAATAAATTATGGTAAAACGCCAGTTAAAAAAAAAAAGTAATTTGCACTTAACACGAAATATGATTAAAAAAATCTACAACATTAAAAATAATCATTTCGCCTCCAGAATATCGATTGACGTTCCTATAAATAAAAACGACTCGGAACTTCGTGTTTGACGTTTTACTCCGTTAAGTTTAATATTTATGACAATATTATTATTCTCAATGAGAAACACGAGCGATTAATGATTTAGTCCGATCGATTCGCACTGGTATTATTATACATATATACGCCTATTATAATATATGGGCTCTCTCTTGTACCTATATACGATCTTAATGGGTAGGTATTTAAAATTTATTATGATCGTATCGTAAAATTCACGATACCTACGATATTATTTTGTTGTAGATTTTGTTTATTATCATTTTTTTTTTTTTTCGTTAACTCGTTTAAACCATGACGTAACACATCGCGCACAAAACACATACTTATTTGACCCAATTGTTTTTTTATTTTAATTTTTAATTACTCGTAATAATAATAATAATAATATTCATGATTAAACTAGCGGCGGCATAAACGCGTACTTATAATTGCACGCCCCGCCGCACTGCAGTCATACAGAGTGTATGGTTGTACGCGCATAACTTATTTGTAAGACCGAACATGTCCCGCAGAATGGGTGGGCCCTAATAACCAGAATAATAAAAAATATAAAAAAAAACCCATCGGCCGTATAGCACCGGACAACCGCGATACGATCGTGTACGACAATGTCGTTTTTCGTGCTCGACACCGCCGTTCTGACACACGACAATTATATATTGGCATGTGTCTGCAGTCACGGTCACTATCAATTTTCTTATCGAACAATATCTTACGAACATAATATTTATAAAATACATATATATATATATATATATATATATATATATATATTATGCGTATACAGTGCACAGTATTATATTGTACGGTGTGCCGGTATAATACTGCTGTATAGGTACCTATGTGTATGTACATATATATTTATATATATTTACACATAAATAACCTATCAATATCAATCATAACAATAATAATATTTAAAAACAAAAATCACTTTTACTTTTTAGTAATAACATTACGTAGTAGGTACGTACGTATTATAATATATGTGCGTTGTTAAATAATTAAAATGTATGATTTATGCGCGTTTAACGAATATTATTATGTACGACGGATGCAGGTCTAATAATAATAATAATAATAAATTCCTACTCGTTTATTTTCCCTCGTCAAGACTACACATTGTTTTCAACAATTTACAAATTCTAACTACGATTGACCTATAGTCCGGAAAACTACAGATACGACGATTTTACTTGTTTTTTTTTTAGTTCCTAGGGAGGGTTTTATCCAAACACGCGCATTGTACGTCACATCCAAATAACCGTGGTAACAACATAATATTATAATAATATTATGTGGTCCTACGTTGCATATTACCGATAGCATTATATGAGTGATCTACTATAGGCAGGTACGTTTATATTGTATAACACTGTTGCATATTATATATATATATATATAAATAATTTAAGTTCTGGAAAGCGTACGTATAAGACGCAAGTCCCCAACACTTCTCTCCTCTCTCGACCGTTACGACCTATACGTTATTGGATATTATTGTGTATTACTCGACAATATGAAGTAAAAGTATTCATTCATAATATTTAACCTATAAAACATTGAATTAATTAATTGCATTATTAGCCGGAGCGTAAGTTTTTTTTTTAATACAATATTATTATGCAATATATTTTTATTATTATTTACTCGTACTATATAAGAGGTTTTATGCGCAGTTCAATATGTTATATTATTATAGTTTATAATATAATATTAAATGAATGACGGTCAACGTAAGGGACAGTCACAGTTGTTGTTATAACATATTAATATTTTAATGTAACTAGAGATTCGGTGAAAGCTCGTTGTGATCAACAATACAATATATAATAATATGCGTAGTATATACCTAATATAATTATTAGGTACAATAATGTCTTATGCATATTTTAAGATAAAAATTGTTTTAAACGTACTATCTGTGTAGTGAAATCTAATAATATGAGACTTATATTACCTACAATTATAAACGATTAATGATTATCGTTGAAGACTAGTTATCTATGTGATAGTTATTTAAATGTTATTTTTTATTTTAGCTTGATAAAACTATTTACAGTTATGAATTGTAATAGAATTTTTTTATTCGAAAAAATAAATATCAAGAATTTTTTTTCAAAAATGACATACGCATTTAATTAACTGTTGGTAACTTGTATTATCATAAAGTAATTTAAAGACCAAAAAAAAAAAAACACTATGTCAACCTTAATAATTGCTTTGTTATTATATGTAATTGCATTGTACTTACGCCTTTCGCTTGAAATATTTGATAAAATTTTTGTAAGCTTATAGCTTGATCACCGCAGAGCACGTAAGCCACACTTTCTAACTGTTCTGCTAAATCTCCTTGTTTTTCTTCCCTGTTGAAAATATTATAAATTTAGATAAAATAATTCAGTGTTTCAATTAATGTTAGGTATGTAATATAATATTAAAACTTAAATATAATGTTACATCATCAGAAAAAAATTATACTTAAAGGTAATTGAAAAAATGTAAAAACGTATTAGTTTTATTGGGTTTTAATCTTTCAAAAGTAGCAAAATTCTACTGATCAAAGATTTTTTAAAATTATGAAAATTTATGAAATACGAGTACAGCAAATAATCAATTTACACGAATAAATTGAAATCATCTGTCGTCGAATTATATCGTATTACGTTAAGACTTACATTATAATAATATATTATTTGATGTCTTAAAATATAACGAGTCACAACTATAATAAATATTATCCAAAACCCAAAGGAAAGATGCTGCAGCAGATTAAACACCTCACGTTTTTTTTCCTTTTTTTTTTCTGACATGATTTCTATCATCGTTTTTCGTATGGAGACGTTAGACTTATTATGTATACGCGGTCGAGTTGGGCAATATTCCTCTCAAAATCGGCGTAATAATAATAATAACAATAATAATAATAATAATTGTCGTACCTATTTAATATTATTATGAAAAAAAAACGCGAGAGCATGCGTGTTTGTGGGAAACACGGTACACCGGAGGACCGGCCATTTCTCAATAAGGAGCGCCGGCGTGACCGCTGCGGCGAGGCTCGTATTATACCTTGGTATACAACTACAACAGCCGATTGCCACACGCCGGTGGAAGTTATAATACTCCATGTGCACACCACACACGCGGACCCGGGCGTTGGACGCCGCGAGTTTCCGACCCGACCAGATCAGGAGCGGGATAAGGCGTGCTCTCGTATTTTTTTTTTTTTTATATTTTCTCCTTAATTCTAAAACAAAAGAAACCTGTTCCGAGACATGAGCACCGCCGTGTGCCGCCGTGAGTCCGAGGTGTCATATTATTATTGTTGTTTACGGACTATCGTGTTAATGATACGCGTGATACAGGCTGCACGGCCGATGAGAATGCCTGTATAGTGTTGTCCGGCACGCCATTTAAAAGTGTATATAGGCATCAGGCGTATTATTAAAATAATCTTCAACATTAGTAAACCGGTAAAATTTAAGTGTTTAAGTGTTTATATTATATATATATACGGATCTCGATGCAAATCTATGTCGATTTGAAACCGTTTTAGATTATATAATAGTCATATATTAGGCATATAATAATATTATATAAACTATATAATATATACGCACTTAAACTGCACGATACGCATAACATAATTATCTATACGCTTACATGGTTCTTCAAATTCAGTCCGCATTATAATGTACGTTCAAAAAATGTTAACGGTTCGTGTACTGCGCTGTTTTGAGGTATCATACTTGCAGGCAGACACGACATTTTAAGAATTTTTAGATTTTGAAAATATTAAGTGCGTTACTATCGTATAGCATTATCATGCACAGTTATTATTATTATTATTGCTTATTTTGCGTATCGAATTCGCTGACTCACTCTGGTGCAGTTTTAGCTATGCGTTTTATACCGCTTACATATTACTACCGTTGGGACCGTATATAGGAGATGATTTATATGGTTTTTATTAATGGTTACAACAAGTTCTCGCGGTTCGGATAAATTCGTAAAATCAAATCCTATATAATATGAGTGTTATTTTTTTTTCGCTTTCTACTCAACGCACCTTTTGCCGGAGTCCGGCTACTGAATATATCAACTGCAGATTAATGAGCACATTGTGGAAACTGCAGGACAGTGATCAATATAAACCGCCAACCGGTTCGACCCACGTCGCTGCAGCCAGTCATATTGGAAACCATCGTGATAACGACTAATTAGGACGAAGAATAATTAAAAGATAAACACACATAATATAATAAAATATTTTAATAAAGTTTGAGATTATACAATGTATATTTGCCTAACCGACCACCGCCTGCTCGTTCGCGCGTAGTTATATTATAATTTGTCACTGTTAAATTGTACACGAAGTTGTGCATCGGTAAATATCGTATTTTTTTATAGTTGACACGTAATTTGAAACTTTTCAAAGTCGCAATTTCGACACAATAGGTAATATCGTAAAAGACACTACTATTACAAAAATATATAATAAAATAAAACGTTTAAATCACTATAATAGGCAATGGCAATGTCAGAGACTTTAATGCCCGACACAAAATATGGACAGTATTAATTGTTTACACGAAACAATTTTTATTATTTTGTAATTTTGTACAATGTCATAGTTCAGTCATTGTTAAGTCGAATCAAATACTATGGACTATGTACAGATAATAATTTGTGTTTTTAAATCATGTCCATACATACCTATTATATAATTATATCTAAGTACCTGTATACCAATAATGTATATTATTATTGAAAAAACGGCCGGTGAGTGTGTTTCAAATTTTGATATATATATAATAAAGGTAAAAAATTGAATGGGTTTAGCTTATAGGTACCGCTCTTCATTCTTCAATTAATTTTTACATTATATAAAAAAACAGTATATACCTACAATATTAGTTATTATTATGGGTGATTATAGTATCTTCATTCTTATTTTATAAAATTAAAAACATATAACCGTATAATGAATTTTATAGGTACTATTGAAATTGATTTTAAATTATGGTACAATATACATCGAAACTTTCCCAGTTAATGCATTACAATTTCTATTTATCTATACTATAATACCTACTTAACTATAACGATATCTGATAATTGTATATATGTTACTCGGTCAACGCTAATTACTCAAAATAATATTTATTTGATCGAGTGTTAAGACGAACGTATGAAATAATTGTACACTTGTTACACTATAAAAAAAAGTTATGTACTCCACAGCGTAAAAAATAAATAAATAAAACCACCTGCTAAGCATTGGTTCGCGACACGATTATCGGAGAATTTGATCTTGAAAACAGCTTGTGGTACACATATAAATGCCGTGGGAAACATTGCACAGTAGTCTTATAGTCTTGGACACAAATCAAAGTAGTTTGATTAGTATGATTAGTTGTAAAGCATGTTAACAACGGTTCGGTTACATGCAGCTTTCCTAAAATAAGTGCATTGCATTTGACTTTGTCATATTATTGTCCACAATTTATTTTCACCAGAGATTGATAAAAGTAAAAGAAAGTATACCTAGATACCTAATTAATTTATATGTTTTTTTTCTTCTTACAAATAGTTCGATATTTGTGTAATAACGATTTTCTTGTTTACATTTAAAGAGAAAACTACGAGTATCTACAAGAGTTGATTTATACGTAAATAAAATATTATAGAAACCACTGAAAATATTTAGGTGTACTTCCTAAGACTAAATATTTTTTGGTAATTGGGCAATCGCTAATGTAAATACAATAATAGTCATAAAACTCTATTTACTTGTACAAAGTAATTAAGCATTAAATACATTGTACAGTGTATATATTATTATTATAATACATACAAGTGTCAATGACTTTATTTATATAATTGTCAATTCAAAGTAAAGTACATTATATTAGCTTTGACTGTTGAAGATCCAGAAACAACCTTGTACATAATTTTTACCTGTTGATTCTCATTAAATACTTAGATGTTTTTACATCGACTATGAATCAGATAATATTATTTCTTCTTTGCTCCAACAATTAATTACTATGCAAATATCGTTGACTCATGTTGTCTGCTCTCCGTGCAAAATACATTTATTTGAACGGAAACTGGCATCGAGCCTAGCGTGTATAGTGTAAACTGAACAGTAAAAGAAATTTAAAAAAATAAAACTACCAATAAAACGCAAAAGAAATATCAACGACCACGCAACTCCATCAGACTCTGTTACATCTGTTTTAATTAACTGCGGATTCCGTATAATTGTGAAATGTACATGCAGGTATAAACGATACACATTTCTAATTACTTTAATTGGATTTGAAATATACATTTCCTTCAATACATTACGACTTACGAGATGGCTACTTATGCGTGATTAGAGCAATGATAATATGCACTATATTACTGGCACGGAGCTTACAGGTAACAAACCATCTGCGGTTAGTTGTACAATTATTTATGTACCAGGTATAATGTACCTATAATATGTACAATAAATATAATTTGTTTTATGTGTCATTAGTCAACACATTTTTAAAATAAAAAAATTTAAATTACCTACATGTCCTTTAAAGGACAAAATTAAATAATTTATGTGCTAAAAAACATTTTTTTTAAATATTTTTCACAGAAATTCATAATTTATATTTTTTTGTATTCATGATTTATGCTTTGATGTTTAATTTTGATGGTAGGTTAGAAACATATTTTATAGTAGATAATGTATTTCATTTTTGTTCTAAACCTAATTTTATTTTTTTTAACAACATAATGTTTAAAATTTTACACACTTAAATCGAAATAATCATATAAATTTACTAAATGTTATTATACTTTTCCAATAATATACCAAAAAACATTATTACATTTTAAATCAAAATATTATAAATGCCATATTTAAAAAAAAGAAATGGGGAGAATGTATAATGTTACTAATCTATTTTATTATTTTAAAAATAAAATAAAAATTAGAAATTTGTATTCTACGATGAGTAGGTAATATATTATTTATTTTATTAGATGTGAGTTTGTGCACATATTATAATAACCAACAACAATTTTAAAATTGTTAGTCTGAATTTTTATTTGGTATAAGATTTAAATATGCTTTGATTCTTTTATCCAATAGAAGTATTATAGCGATATAAGTTTAAATTCAAAATGATATTTGAACATGGCAAGTTTTTATAAATTTCAGAAAAAGCATGAATACATTTACAATACAATAGTATACATAACATATAAATACATTACAATTTAAAATAATTCTGATATGGAGTATACGAGTATTTCAAGTACTAATGAAATTTATAGGTAAGGTTATGTAATAAAATAGTTGATCTTAATTATATGCGTTAGTTCTACATAGTGTTTCACTTGCTTATATGTATTACTAAAGTATGGTAGTTACCTACTAACTGACGGATTCACATGAGTACCTACTATGTATATGTTTTTTTTAAAAGCTTTTCATAAGTAAGATAATTTTCAACAGTAAAAAATATGTATATTAAATATGTTGTCTACACAAAATACGCAATTATCCACTCGTGTTCAATGTCCGCTTATTTTTTTAATCCTCGTTTTAAGTATATGTTTATACTTTATATGGTTACAAGATAACGTCGCTTTTGAATTTATATGCATTTTCATTACAACCGGTTAATTTTATCCTTTAATGCATAAATAGTTTAATTAGATTTGAGATATTATTTGAAAACACGACAGAAAAAATAAAAATAAAGTATAAAACTGTTTGCCATATACTTACACTGTACCTACAAGTTATTTAACATACTTTAACCAGTAAATTTACGTTAATTTGTATTTCTTTTGATTTAAGTAAAATATTATAGATACCTTTTTTGAAATAACCTCGTGAAGTATGAAAATATTGCCCTATAAGATTAACAAATAGATAATGGATGTACAAAAAGTACCTATATAGGTACCTAACCTGTTTAGATAAAATTTTAATTCATGTAATAAATTTATTGGGAACATAAAATTTAAACACATTTCCATTGCTAATAATTCTATACTTTTATTATATCACACATTTTGAAGTAAAACATACTCACAATAATCTTTCTTTTAACGATTGTATCCATTGTTCCTGCTTGAGCACTTTTTCGTTATCTTTGTCGAATAATTGAAATAGTATTGATAGCACTTCCTGTGAAATTAAATAAATGATATTAAAAAAAAAAAAAACCAAAGACATTCAGATTAGGTAAATCTGAATTATTGATCATAATAATAATATATGTGTTTTGTCTGTTTTTATTGGGATTTAAAACGCGTCGCGACATATATTATATAATATTTTATAAGAGTGACGCGATGAATACATTGGAGCTAAAGAAAAATAACCATTTAAGACTTGTAATGCGTATATAAACGAAATAGTTATACTCGGAGATTACAAACATTCTTAATGAGTGTGTAGAGAATAGAACAAAAAATTAATCAAACAGAAGCCCGAAGTTTGTTCGGCAGCCCTCGGGTCACGCGATGGTTAATAGCAATAAATATGTTCATGCTATTGTGTTGCGTTTGTCGGCCACTGTATGTAGGTAGGTAGGCACCTATAGTAAATGGACCAGAAATAATTGAATTTATTTCTTGAAGCCGGTTGATTAATGGGCTTGTAGTGCGATACAAGTGGCTGCATTCGGCGCACGATTATGATATTCTTCCGCCCTTGCAGCCATCAGAGAAATGGATCAGAGATCGAAATATATGTAACGCTCCATAAAATTTCATTAAAATGTAGGTTAGGTTAGGTATATACCTACCTACGCAGGTGGGCGTTTATTCCAAAACCATAAACCTAATTAAATCACGGTCGGGGATCTATTTCCCATTACACGTGTGCGACAAATCTCCAACGCTAGTTACATATTTTCCTCGACATTTTACAACATTTTTAATTAAATCTAATGGAAAAAACTGGAAGTCCCTGACTTTTATTTACATAATAGGCATATACCGTTATGATCACAAATATATTATTTTTTCGTAATCTAAATACCAATAAATCCGGTCAAAAGTATTTGAAATATATTATACAGCGAATGTTTAAATATGTGGATCAAAAACGAAATATTATGATAATTTATGATAAACCGGTGACATTTGTTGCGATTTTTTCGTTTGAATAACTCATTCGGCTGATCTAATATGCATTTGATTTTTGACACAAATATTAATATGTATTGAGTGTAAAAAAAATATACGCATTAAATGTGTTTTTTGGAGTCGATGTATATAGAACGTCGTTTGGCATTTACCCAATAAACCGTAACACAACAATATTTATAGTATAGTATTATATATATAGTGTGAGTCAAGTGGGTGGTCCAGTTTTCATATTTTAGGTGACCTATAATATTGTTTGGTAAAATTTTAAATTACGATCGCGATAAATAACTCTACACATTATTATGTATTATATATGTAGCATGTATATGGGCACTGACAGTTATTACAACTCTGGTGGGTACTATATGTAGTTTACGTATTATACTACGTGATGGATCGAGAACTTCGTGATGAAATAGTAATATATGTATATTATATATATATATATATATATGTACAAATACTATACCTACACAAAGTATCTAATGTTATATAGATATATATTATTGTGTGTACACCGTATTATAGTGGACTCTGCTTTAGTGTATATGTACAGAACGGAATAGGTGTATTAGGTATATTAGGTACTTAGGTATATCGTTATCTTAGTAGTGGCGTAGTAGTACGTTTAAAATATCACACGATTAGGCAAATACTATATAGGTATACGTGGTATACAGGTAGGTAGGTACCAATATAATATACACGGGCGGGTAGGCACCTCGTATATTATAATATGCAAATATGTAGGCATGTATGTAATCAAACACACATAATATAATAATATATACAGTATTACGCTACATACACGAATCACATATATGAATAGCGACGGTTTCGTTTTAATTACAAAACAGATAGGTATGATATATTATGACTGGCCTAACGGTATAATATATAGGTAGGCATACTCGCGATATATCATATACCTGTATTGATATATAGGTACGACCGCGGAAACGGCAATTTTCATTCGCGTTTTAACGCGAAACGCGTAAATTATAATATTAGACATGAAAATAATAAACACATATAATATTATACTGTGGACTTCTTAGACAAAATAATAATAATATATAGTAGGTAGGTAGGCATCTGGTGTATGGGTGATGCCTCCCATGCATGATATAGGTATTGTCGTGGAGTGCGCGTGACCGAAGAATACGGAAAATTATAATATAATATGTGTATTTATGTACAGTGTTTGACACGAAAAAAAAATACACATCCACACGGTCATCGCGGTCGCTAAGTGCAAAACATGAAACCACCTGTATGCGCGTATTATTATACACTGTACGTATATAGAATATAGTAAGACCCGCGATATAAATTATTATTATGACGGGGAAGGAAGAGGAAAAAATTAAATTATTCGCACGCACCGCGGACACACTTTATAATGTAATAATAATATACCGTCGACGGATGTGGGTATCACGGGTCGGGGGTGTGATATTATTATATTGTCGAATTCTCAACTACACTGTTTGTAGCCACGCGGTGTTAACGGAGCGAAAAAATGGATATTATAATAATATGATATTATGCGTTTACACTACGGAGTCGTCACGTCCGTTCGCGTTATGATAATATTATTTTCGTTCTCGCGTTTTGCCGGACGATGTGCGTATTTATACGCCACGGTGCGTATTTAAATTATTATTTTTATAATAAATTAATTTATTAAATATTGTATTAACGCGAGCGTTATTAAAAAAAAAAAAATACCTTTTATAGCAAGAGTGTGTGTGTGTTTGTCGGCGGCGGCATAAACATATTGTGTTGACGGACGTTACATCGCGGCGAATCGGCGGAAACGTGTCTCGGCAGGAGACTGCGGAGAGAAAAAATCCACTTAAGTAGATGGTACAACAACAACAACAACAACAACAACAACAACAACAACTATACGCGACGATTGTAATAATAATATTACATGGGCAGCTCCTCCGAAAACTGGACGACGAGCTAAACGCGTATACCTAACCGCCATATAACCGTGCTGCAGACGTATTATAATAATAATAATAATAATTATTATTATTATTATCATTCGTGCAAAGTATGGTAATATACGATGCCCGTAGATTCTCTCCTTATACCTATAATATTATTCTCTCACGACGACGACGGGCCGATTCGCACGTATGCATTACACACATGTAGGTATATTTTAATATTATGAAAAATCATAATACGATGATGACGATGACGATGTTGCGTGTAGCGTTTCGTGCGTAAATTAAAATATCTAATATAATAATAATTATGACGACGATGATAATAATAATAGTCGTAACATGCGCGTGTCGTCTGCGGGGGTCGTCCGCGGTTGTTCCGATATTCGTATATAATATTTTCGCGTGTACCTATGTACAAAACCGCCAAAAGATTTGCACCTCTATTTAACGCTTGCCTTGATGTCTTATTATACCTAATATTATAATGGTTATGTGCTCATTACAGTCGTGTTCACTGCACGTGAACGCGAAATGGGCGTCACCCGTTCGAGTGCGGGTTATTTATTTTTGTCCCCTAAATTTATCGTAATATATTATGTATAGGTAATTCCAACTCATATTTTTTTAGCCCATTTGAGCACGGGAGTTATACTCTTTTCACGTTAGAACTATTATACCACAGGTACCTAACTTGAGCGTAGATTTTACCGATTCGTGAAAGATGAGGGCAAGGCAGTTTGTAAAGGAAAAAATGCAATCATTTCTATTGTGTGTCTATTATAAACTAATTTTTTTTTAAATTATTCAATGAAAATATACTGTTACACCTAATAAAAAGTATTACTTATTTAATTTGTTTAAAAATTCTATTTTTTCGGCACTCGTACCCATCATTTGCAGTTAATTAAACACTCTTTCTCGTTATTACCAAATATTATTTTTTGCACTTCCAAAACGAACTTCTAATCGTGGTCGTAACTTGCATGCCCTCAGACGTCTTCCAACTCCCTCCCCCGCCGAAAAAAAAATAATATGTCGATGGACTTGTGTGGATGTACTTCCGCTGACCGGAAATAGTCGTTATTGTTAAGACTGCACGACGCGTCCGGATTTCTCGCGGTTGTCTTATGAATATTATTATCGTTAATCGTTACTGTCATCGTTATTTATAAACGTTCATCTCCGGCGGTTATCTGCAGGTTAGGACGGTTATGGTTGGTTTAACAGGACGCTTAACGAGCCCGCGACAACGATCTTGGTCGCTCGGACGTTTGCGGTATTTGCACTACACGTGCCCATCGCGGGTATAAATAGCATTCATTATGCACCATATCATTATAATACATATATACAATAAGGTGATTCATCAAGCATGCCCACCCCCGTGTTTTCCTTTAATGATAAATTTATTAAAATTCTGATTTCTAAATATATCTAAGGATCATATTTTAAATTACTTGAGATATTTTTTGTACTGCTTAAGAAGTGTCGTGTGACGATTCAAACTTGCATTTTTCCCAAATGAAAACCCCAATTTTTTACTGTCAATTATTTGGTAAATAATGTTTTTGAAAATGTTGGTGTAAGTAATTCAAAATTCTAGCGAGTAGTGTTTATTATAATAAAGATGATAGTCCTTAAAAATTATTTTACAAAAATATAAATAAGATATAATATAGGATCCAGTACTTACTAATTACTATATTTGGACCACTTATGGAAACTATAGTCGTCGATAGACATATATTAATTATTGAAATGTTTAAATCACCATAACCCCCTAATAGCACTATATCCTCTAAACCCATTATCATGGACTTATATTATTATTCTTAGTATACAAGTTAAATAAATAAAAAACTACTCATACAAATTTTGATATTATCAAAATTTACAAAAAAATTATCCTCTAAACGATTTACAGTAGAAAGGGGGAGGGGGTTTTCATTTGAAAAACAGAAGTGTGTATCCCCACAGGACACTATATTTTTTCGTAGTTCAAAAAATGCCAAGACTTAAAAAATAATATGATCTTCAGGTATGTTTAGAACTTCCAAAAATAAGATTTTGAATAACTGCTTTATTGAAGAAAAAAGAGGGTGAACGTGATCGGTGAATCACACTGTATAATATAAACGGGGTTAACATAATGATGACGTTACGCACAATATTATCGACGTCATCTTGGACGCGGTTATAAGTATGCACACATTTTATTATATACAGAGAAAGAGAGACTTATATTATTGCCTATATCGTATATTATAACATATGTATACCCAGGTCGCGGTCGTATGACCGCATCGGTGGTATTATGTTCTTCGCGCGAGAATCGACTATGCATATTTATAATACTGCTGCAGCAGCTGCATGCTGTTCTGTGACATCACGTATATCGTATAATATAACAATAATAATAATAATAGGTATAAGTATGATGTAATGCTCGCAGTGGATCACGATAAACGCGAGTGCCGTTATCGGTCGTATGGAAAGAAAAAAATTGAAAATAAATCGTCCGGCTTGCGCCGATGTCGACTCGAAATCGAAACAATGAATACTACACGTATTTTTTACGACGTACAAAAATGCATGCTCGTTTCTCATTTTGATTGTCATATCGGCGTATCGTCGTCGAAGAGAAGGAGACGCCGTGCTCTTCGGCACCGATGTATAATCGTATAATTGTATAAATATATAATATCTAACGACCATATCAACAGTCGGACAAAGTTGTGTGCCCTACACCACAACAGAGTACGCAGAAGTGTAGTGTACTATCAGAACGTGAATTTAATATTATTATATTATATTATAATTTATAATATATAGGAGCTCTGCCGCTACGACTGTTCTTGTATACAAAGACCACATTTTCAATTATTTATTTTGAATTTGTATTCCGTTCGAGAAGTGTCCTGTGGTGGTACAGTCTTATTTTTCATTTAATGAGAACCAACCTTAATTACTACCTATGTAAATATTATCAAACTGAAGATTTTTTCAAAAATGTCTATGTATCTAAAGCGAAATCTGAACCAGTAGTTTCTGCGAGCTATTAATAATATGTGTATACTAAGAATAACATTAAATAATCTTTAAAATTAGTTTTACAAAAATATAAAATAGAACAATGTGTACCTAATACGAAAGAGAAGTTTACGGAAAATTATGATAGATTATAACATTAATAGCTTTAGTTTTTAAGTGATCATGTCCTTATAGAAAACAAAGGTAAATAACTCAAAAACTACTTGTTCGGATTTCGATTTAGATAACTACATATTTTATACATCAATATTTTCAAAAAAGTCAACTGATTAACAATTAACTGGAAAATGGAATGCGTGAACTGGATGCGTAAATCTAATTTGAAAAAAAAAAGGTGGGCACCTATCACCACAAGACACTTTTTGAATGTCATGACTCGTGATATTATATTAAAAGGAAAAATGACCCCCCATTTTTTACCCCCGATCGTGCTTGACGAATCACTCTGTATCATTAAATTTACGATGATATACGCTCTATTATTATGCATTACGGGTGTATTTAAAATGCGTCCGTATAATATAATAATAACGATATGATATTATTATCGTACCTCCGTTATAATGGGTTATAAGCGCATAAAGTTTATCGGCCGCGAAACGTCCGTTTATACTTACGACTATCTACCGTACAACGCGTACGTGCGTGTTGTGTGCCTATATACCCAATAATATATCCTATATATTATTATCGTTTTATATTTATATATAACCATAGGTACCTGCCTGCCTACATAATGATAATATATTATATATGGGTACCCACCCACTCGCCTACCCGCCTGCCGACGGGCCAGTATGTATTACACGAGGGCACAATGATATAATGTCGCCGCCGCCGACATTACGTATTCCGATCACACAAGTCTCCGCGGAGTTTACCGATTTATGTTTACGCGTCCTAATGGCACCATAGAAAATCGTGGCATGAGCAAATGTATGGATAGGTATGTTGTAGGCATAGAGGTACCCACGAACGAGTATAATACACGACGACTTAGACTTGGACTACAATGGCTGCACACAACTACGGCCGTATAATAATATTATAATATTATTAAATCGCGTGCGCGGGCATAGATCGATAACTAAATCTGGCGTCGTCCGATATTATATTACATTATATGTTTTGTCGCGTCCGACCCCGCCGGGACTGTTATAATAATAATAATATAGTGCCTACGTAATATTACGCATTCGATATCAGACTTAGATAGTACCTGCAGCAAGTCTATGCGTACAATAATGTTATTAATATTATAGTCCGCTCGTAACATTACAATATTATTATTATAGGGACCGCGTAATCGTTATATACCCATAGTTTATTACATTATTATATTATTATACACCTATATCACATTATATTATAGGTACGCAGGTTATCCTTTATGTTTTAATTATAAGTAAATATAGATACCTACGTCGGACGATCGCTCCGATCGTGTATATAAGGTGAAAACTGAACGCAAAATTTATTGGCAATTATAAATTGAGCGCGAGCGCGTTTCTGCGTATTTTATTTTTTTAATGTGTTTACTATACTTAGTTTGACAATAATAATAAATTATACAATAAAATATATAGCAGATAATCGTTATAACGTCATTATATCACTCCGACTATCTGTGCACTGTAAGTTGTAGGTATGGGTAGATTAGGTGAAATCGTATTTTTCAAAATTTTGCGTCTTCGAATCCAACGCGTAGCTGTTTACCGAACTCGAGACTTTTCAATTGCTAATAATTATCGCGGGAATATCGTGCATCGCTCGCCAACTACTTAAATCGTGTATTATGTAGATTAGATATGAAAATAGTATTTTTTTTAAATTTGGTGTTTTCCTATTCAACAATGTTGACCGAACTCGAAAAGTCGAAACTTTGCGATTGCTTTATTATCGCGAGAACATTGTATATTTTACGAAAACCGCGAGTACCAATAAACTACCTGTTGGCCGTAGTTTTAAAATACCTATATGGGTTAAAAACCATACAGTACATCGTTAAAAACTGGCTGCGAAAGAAGACATTCTCGTCAATCTATGAGAAAATAATGTTATTAAGCCACTTTTATTCACTGCGTTTACTTCTTGTATATAGGTACGTGCCTACTCCATTCAAACATAATATTATATTATCATTATACACGTCAATACCTAGTCAAATAATGTTGATTTGAAAGTGAGATTGAAATGTTTTATGAATCAAATATTTGGTAATACTTTTGAAATCACATTTTTAAATTATACACATATCATGATTACATAAAATATCGCATAATTTGCAAGAAAAAGAAATGATAAAATAATTATTATTATTGTACCTACTGACATTCAATAACGACCAAAATATACCATCCATTATACTCAATTGATTATTCTTTTTTTTTTGTGGATAGATATTATCCGAATATGCGTAAGGATAATATTTAATGTTCCCCTCTGTTACTGTGTTAGTAGATATAGGTTTTCTATGCACGTGAAAAATCACACCGGTAAAAATGATAACCAACACTAAATACTATTATACAGATACCTACGACGAGGTACCTATACTTATGTCCGTAAATTATCAAAATGTAAACGGACGATACAATTATTTTTGTTTGATACGTTAGCTAAACATACGTTTAATCCTGCAAGGCTGCCGTTTATAGTATAATATGGTTCGATTCAATACCAAAGACAAACCACGAGTGAGAAAATATGAATATATAAGAAATTACTAGGTACATGTCACTATCGAAAAGGTCATAGGTAGCAGCAGCAGCAGCAGTAGTAGAGTAGTAGTAACTACTATATTATAGTAGTATAGTGTCTATGCATTGATATTGTTATATTATTAACAAAACAGCCCGACTACTGTATGCACTGCCAATTTGCTATTTACCATAATATACAATAATAATTATGGGCAAGTATCCAATTCGTAGTGATTGTTGCGGTTTTTCACATCGACCACATCGCACACCCCGAAATATGCAACATTTTTCTCGCACAACGTTGCCCACGGTCATCGTGTGGCATAATATATTATTGTGAATTATTATTATACAAATTCGTTGCAGTTTGTATAATATTATAATAGATCTAGGGGGACATACAGCCTCGTCCAATGGTCGCTCGAGGTCAATGTTCATAGATCTTATGGTCCCCTCCGGTGCATTTGGAAGGAAATACAGCGATAAAATACTTTCCTTTTTATTGCGATTGCCGGACTTGTATGGTTTCCCGGGCCATTTGTGACCCCCTCCCAGCACAACCCTTTCTGCTAGGGTGTCTGAACAGGTCCGACACCTATTATCACCGTGACGCCATTTATTGTTTGAACTCGTACGATATGTTTAAACTCGTACGAACGTTGACGAAAAATGCCGAAAAATTACGCATCGTGTAATATTATCGTATTTGATAATTATTATTGGAATTTACGACCAATTTTAATATTCATTACACCAGTTAGAGAATTACTTTTTCAATACCTAAGTATTTCAATTTTGAGGTTCTTAAAAATTACCATATAGCCTATTTAGTACAGACTTTAAAAAAGTAACTATAAAAATATTGACTTTAGAGTCTAAAAATATGTTACTTGTTCAAATTAATACTTATTACTATGTTTTTTGTTTTATTGAAATCATATAAATTACTTGTGAAATTTAGTTATAAAACTAGTTACTGCAGTAGTTAGGTAACATAACATTTAAAACATTTATCTTAATACTTCGTTGTGTATTGAACAAAATCACACGTTTAATTCAAAATAATGTAGCCTTATTATTGATGTAATATAAACTATGTTATATAAACAAGTCATACATTATTTAATTGTGTTTCCTCATACACATACTAAAATTATATATCATTATATCAAATGCAGAATTGCAAGTACAAAATGATAATTATTTGACAAACTTAAAATAATAATAATAAATATGAATATCTCTATAAAAAGTGGTAGAACACAGAGTTCACTATTTTTTTTTATAAATTATGGTGGTTGTACAATATGATCTGATATATTGGGATATACTAAATTATATTATTGATAGGAATAAAAGTTTTTGAAGTGTGTTTGTGTTACAAATTAATATCGTACAGTATACCTAGGTATCTGTTAAAACTGCGGCTCAAAAAGTTTCTCGTAACCAGATTATTTTTAAAGTGTTTAAACGCTAACAAATGTTTTTTGAAATATTGAAATCAGCATTGATGGCTTATGCTCCTCAACCTATCATTCAACACTCAACAAAAACATTGAACTCTTTCATTCCACGCTCTGAAATCTGATTGGATTGAAAGAGAAAATATTATTTTTTTCTCAAGTGGTTTTCGGGTAGTAGAGAGTCGGTCATAATCACAAACCCACATATTAATATATAAAGTTAATCCATCGAAGTCTCTCGTAGTCTTTCATTTAATTATTATAATTTATGGCGGTATTGAGTGTAAGTATGTATATAGGTATACCTATAATATAATACCCAGGTATTAGGATTTGAGTAAGTACCATTTGAATAACATTAGAAAATCCGTTGTATGTAATCGGCAGAGATCTTATAGCTAACGAATCCGAGCCTTCCTACTTGTTTATTTAAAAAATATAATTCCTTAAGGTCCTTATCATTCAATCGCCGCACACAACAGTCTTACATTTCAATCTTAAGATAGGTATTATTTAGCTATCTATAGGTCGTCTATATTATAGCAGAGAAACCATCTGCTTATGGATAGATTTTGCCGTCCTCGATGCATTATAATATATGCAACGGTTGAAATTAATAATGGTCATAATACGATAGTACTACTATAATATACGTGCACGTATGTCTGTATATGTGTACGTGCATCTGACGTCTGCTGCTAATATTGTGCATGTAAGTTTGTAGAAATCATAATATACAACTATTAATAATTTATGTACTCGAGTTCGCTTTTGTTATTTAGGTAGATATTGTTATACAATCTGCACTCTGTTGCAGTACATTATAATATTATGATTGTAATAAGAATACTTCATGCACTTAGACTGTAATATTAAGGCCTAAAGGCTCGAGTGACAGCCACAATCGTCTCACGATAAACATACCTATACATTTAAAACATTGGCGGCGTTCATAATAATAATATGTATGATAGGTAAATTGTTTTTTTTATTTTCAGTTTATAACTTTAAACATCTCGATAGGTAGTTATAAGGGCGAAAACATCCTTTGTTCCATTTGATAACATATTATATTGTTATTATTATTATTATATAAAAAACATCTCCGAATAATTAATTTTGTTCGAACATCACGAACAATATAATGTATTATTCAATCTAATGCAATTCATGAATGAGTCCCCGGGACCTTGACACACTTGTACTTCTCGCGGATCGTGTCATTGTTGTATGTATTCCGTGCGTCCTATCAATATAATAATAATAATAATAGTTATATAATAATTTTAATTTCCACGTTATAATATGATAATCAGTTTCGGTCCAAGGTCGGCGGCCGTTGTACAGACGCCAATGAGGTGAAAACTCTATGAGAAGGACGATAGATATGTCCCGTCACGGTTGGATCGCCAGTGGGTCGGAAATCAGACACGTTTGGTGTGTGTAAGTGTTGACATCGCCGTGTCCGTGCGTTAAAGTCACTGCCTACATCATCTCAAAGTATCATATTATTATGTTAAAATCACCGCCATACGCGGCCGTTAAATTTGAATACACGGGTCAATATATTATTATAATAGCAGTATACTGTTAGGCTCTAATCATAATAATATCGTCTTATTATACGTCTTGTCGAAGGGACCGCCCAATAATTGTGAATTGTGGCTCCTAAAATACGAAAACGGATTTACCTATAATTATCGAAATGTAGAATGATCTTATTTAGACGGTAAAACAGTATTCCAACCCACAGCCATATAGTATATAGGTTCACTATACATAGGTATTGTCCATATTGCCAACGCTGTTTTTATCTATGTTATGAAATCGGACGAGAAATCGTATTAATATCATTATTATGAATATTTAAAAGTAGGTTTATGCGAGTAATTATAGCTAATAGTAATATAGCTATAGTAATTATACCAGTTATCTATTCTGTGCGCTGCGCAGACGTTGCAGATACCCGAAAACCGTAGAATATACGTCCTATACGATAGTAATAATTATTATTAATTAGGTACTCCGTTATCCGCGGTATAAACAAGAATCATAATAATAATAAAATTGTAATATACGAAATTCTACCCACGTGAAATGTCGATAGACAGTACATAATATTATCAGATGATATATTATAATGTATATTAAAGGGTTATGGTGTAAGCCAAACGTAAACCTACCTACATATCGTTTGGCGCTCCGAATTGGGTTTTTATTTGTGTTATTCATCGTGTCAATCGAGGCAATCTACTTGACGCGACGACGTTTTTAAATAATGAAAAATGCATATAACATATTTCATTGGTTGGTCGCGTTATGCTATAATATATTAATACACGTATAGTATTATTATTACATAGGTACCTACAACGTTGTTGTTGTTTTAATTTCATTAATGTCCAAGGCCTCATCTGAAATCCCCCCAAGGATCATGTGACCTGAATACCGCATGTTTCAGAGAAATATTTTCTAGGGATTCCATTAAGGTAGCACACATGACGTGTGTACACCACATATATGACATATATAATATGCACGAATATGCGTAATACACACACACACACACACACACGAGTCCACAGTTAATTTAAGATAATTATGATTTTCTTGTGCAAACATGAACCGCCGGTATTATTAGTTATTAGTTATTACGGTTTTAACTGCAGACAAATGGGCAATAATTATACGATCAACTTAAACGCGTAGTGAGTCAGATAATGAGTGATTTCAATCATCTGACTTTCCAATAGTATTCAATTAGAGGGCGATAAATTATACGCGACAGTGTATTATATCATACTGGCGTCAGTGGTATAAAATATATAAAAATCACGGTGAACTACGTGTATCCGATGTCCACATACATTATAGGTTCCTATATAATTATTCTGTTATTGAGAAAATAAAGTCCGACGGAAATTTTTTCGAAAACGCCTGTATCACACTGTATTTTAATAAGTCGATTTACTGGAGATAGCTCACGGTGTTATCATTTTAATATATCCTTAGACCTTGGGTATTGTTGCCGCGTATTACAAATATTACAATTTTAGTCATATTTGAGGCACACGATGGACTAGTTTTTTATCATTACACAAAATATATGTGAAGGTATTATATTATAGATGTTTGAAAACCGTTGATCCACCAGAAACTAATGAATTACTCAAGTAAATGTATCTTATTTGATTGTGCACAAAGGTTGGTTCGGAAAAATTCATGAAACTACGTTGAATTAAAGTGGTGTTGTATCTACCAGAAGAAATGAAGCGAACAACAAGTGAATATCGAACAGATTACACTTTTTGTGAGAACTGCGATGACAGATTCAAACACGTGGTGAGGTCTCACCTATTCTGTAATATGCAAGTTAAGATGTGACAGGAAGTGTTGATAAAAAAAATAGAATCGGATAAAATTCGGAAAAAGTTTAAAGGAAAATAAAGCTGTATAATACGAAAGAGGAACAGCTTTTACGAAATATCTCACATTTGTATACGAAAAATGAGTAGGAAATAAATGCATTATAAAAGTAATAAATTAATGGTATATATATATTTATTTTTTATTACAATAAATAAGCAGCAACAGCATAAGTTATTGGCTTGTGACATTAACATGTTTTGACAAAAGTATGTAAAAATAACAAAATAAAAGAGACATAGATTTTATATAAAATAATGCATCATGTTTGAATAATAAATATGTTAGATTAGATTATATAATTTGATTAATTTTAGGTAATTGAATATTTTTTTCGTGTTGACAGGATCTAGGCTTAAAGCTTTTTCCAGATTTTCATTTAGTTCAAGCATGGTTCTGATGTCTGTGAATTTTCGGTAGTGGCAGATTAAATGTTTGACCGTGGGAATTTCACCGCACGCTTGGCATTGGTCAGGTTCAGATTTGGTTATAAGGTCTTTATGGGTCACCCAAGTGTGACCTATTCATAGTTTGTTTAGGATTACTTCCTGGCGTCTTGGTAATAGAATGGTTGGCCATGGGGAGATTGAGGGTTTGATTTTATTGAGCTTGGTGTGTAGTGTTGACCACAAGAGCTGCCATTAAGTTAATATGTTGTTGTTGATGATGACTTTTAAGTCCTGAAAAGTATAAGTGTGGATTTTGTGAGAGTATTGGAAGGAGATGGCTTCTTTGGCGTAAGCATCAGCTAGTTGATTTCCCTGGATATCAACGTGACTAGGTGCAAAAAAGAGGGTAATGATCTATGCGTTAATTTTGAATAGTGATATCTGGTTTTGATTTTTTCTAGGTATACTGTTAGGTTGTTATATATTTTTAATACAGATTAACGTACTAAGAGTTACTAAAAATTATGAATTTGCTTATTTTGTTTTTATTTATGATATCAAAAGCTTGGAAGATCGCGGTGGCTTCAGCTGTAAAAACACAGCAAAAATCAAGTAGCTTGAACATTTTTTGCAACTCGTTGTATACCACTGTGGCTTCCTCTCCGGAGTTCGTTTTAAATTCGTCGTACATTGTATACTCCTAGTGTTCTTCCAAGATTGAATGGAATTCATTTCTGTATACGCTGAGTAAAGTATCGGCTTTGGGTAGTAAGGATAATGTTGTGTTTATATTGATATGCATAATCCACGGTGGGGTAAAAGGGTGTTTGTGTCTGATAATTCCGGAAGGGTCAAAATTAGCATTCTGAAGGATGTTTCTGATACTTTGATGGGAAGAGACGTTGGTTTGAACCCGTCTAGTGGATAGGAGCATAGCGTTCTTTTTTCTTATTAGACAGACAGGAAGGGTTTGTGTAATATTAAGTAGACCGAGAATGGACTCGAACGAAATGTTATTAATGATATTATCTATAAATGTATAGATGTAATATAATGATATAATGATGACAAAATATTATTTTTTATTTTTTAATGATTACATAACTTATTATCTTAAATAATAAAATATTTTTTCTCCGGAGATTTTTACCGTTATCCGTTTTTCAATGAATATTTTGTGTTAAATACAACTGTCATCGTGTATATTTAATAAACCTTGATCTTCATCAAACGTGGGTTATATTTTTGCATAAATACTCAACGATAACTTTGATGTACGTAACAAAATGCAAACTGGTTAAGAAAATATTATAGTACATATTTAATTTGTTTGTTTAATTATAATATATGTAATATGTATATATATATATATATATTTGGGTGTGTAGGTGTGTCAAACAGATATGGAGTTTTGAATTAAAAATCATATGCACAAAAGTAGAGTGAATACATTAAATATTTACTAATATTTAATAATTATATTCATAAAACTGAGAAAAAAATAAATATTTTTTATAGTTAAACTGTTTATAGTATATAATTGCCGGACTGGATTTAAATGTTTCACTGAACTGTTGGCTATAAATGTTTAAACGTCATTTTTTTAATTGATCATTCCATTAAATCATAAATATCAAGACATATACACTCGTATATATTATTATTAATATAGAGGGTGTTAAGTGTTGATATTGTATCCGAATGGCCAACGAGATGGTTTTTTTGTCCAGTATGGGAGGTGCGTATTCCCACAACAAAATATTGTGTTTCTCAGTCTTTTTACCTGTCCCGTCAAACAACTTTTAAATACACCTTGGCAAAATATGTATCAGTGGCTTTCTTTGAAATCAATTATACGTTTTAACTTCGGACACCCAGAGCAGCCCATTTCACAACGGCCGTCAGTTTTGACACATCAATTTAGCTTGAATCGCGGCTTGTCGTGGCCCGTTAAACTATTTATTTTCGACCCGAACCATTTCAATAAGTACATAAAAACACGGCAAATTTTTCCACTGAAATTTTAACAATATTCAAATTAATTTAACAACTTCCGTCCAAAACTATAAACAGATAAGAACCGGTAATCTGCAGTTATGAGGAGAAAAAAAACAAACCTATAAAGTAACTATATATACAGTGAAAATTTCGTCCATCAGTCATTTTCAGACAACGCGTTTGGAAAATTCAATTTACATAACATTATCGCGATTTAAATTAGTCAAAACTAATGGGTTTGATACCGCAATAATAATAAAAATAAAGAATAAATCTATATACGCGTACCGCTTTTAAATAGTAAGATTGGATTTTTAGCAGAGGAAATGAACAAAATTTAAATTTAAAATAGACAGTCGTTGATCGATGGCACGTAGACGTTCCTACCTATTTAGTATATCCACTTAAACATAACGTCATTATACAAGTATGAAAACTAACGTTAAAGTAATCGTTGTCAAAATACCGTTAACGATTATTTAAGCGTTTAGTTTACAAATAAAATTATATAATTTTGATGTTTGAAGTCTGAGATAACATTTCACATAAGATAACCTTTTAGTAAAATATTGGATTTCTTTGGAATTTGTTTTCGGTAAACTGATAAAAAGTAGAATTAGAATTAGAATTAAATTAGAATTTAAGAATTTTATTTTTTTTGTATGTATATTTAATCATTTACGGATAAATTTATCGTGGACTATATTAACCATTAAAAAAAAATTGTAAGTATAGACATTTCATTGTAATAACATAAAACATATAAAGTTCATAAAATAGAGTTATATGCATGCTTAACATTGTTACGAGAATTGAAATATTTAATTAATATTTTAATTCTCGAAATGTTTAAACAATTTATTATTAGTCTAATAATTATAATTTATTAATTAGATAATAAAATACGGCGTATTATTATTCGAAAAAAATTGTATATAAGTGTCTTGGATTTATCTTATTTAATAAAATCGTGTCATTAAATAAATTAAATTTAAAACCACAGGTACTTATAAAATATACTCCAGAGACGAATACGTTTAAAATGTTAATACTGTTATTTTCTATAAGTCGATTGCCCTATATAATACGAGTGCATAATTTATTTATTCAAAAATAAAATATACATCATCTACTTTGAATAAATTTAAATTATGCGCTTATGTATTTTTTACGTTTAGCTTTTCAATCATTTAAAATTTGTTTACCAGCGTTTTGTCAAAATGATTGGGTTAAGGTTGAAGTTGAACTATATTAATTCGATTTATTGTAAATTATATTATATGAAGAATAAATTAAATTAAAGAAATTAATGTAAAAAATATTATGTGCCATTACAACTTTTACATACATTGAGTAAAAATGACTTGACCCAATAACTAATACTAGCTGGTACCTGTGTGAAAAATTAAAATATAAATTAGTAGAATCCCTTCATAAAATATATATATGTATAATCAAGTGCTATAATTACATGATGCATACACCAGTAGATACAATTTTATGAAAAAAAAAATATATATATATAATTTGAATCTTAGAAATTTAATAACATATTTTAAAATTGATCATCCACAAGAGTCTGCTCGATACCGGTATACTTATATTATGTATAATCGTTTACCGCAAAAGGACATTCGGCCAATAAACCGTGACTGATATTATGTTTTTTATATATTTTACATGTTATAATTGCATAATAGTATATGCATACTAATAATAATACTATCATAAACACATAATAATTGAAAAAATTAAATTTAATTTGCAAATTAATTGTAAGTGTTTTTAAATCAATTTATACGTTCGTCATGTCATAACGTAATACAATTTAAACAGGTGGCTGGATATTATTGGCCCCTACAGACGCACTTGTTTGAAGCAACAGTCTTAAACAGAAATTTCAGATTATTCTAAACCCTCATTATTATTTTTTAATTGCTACGAAATTCAACTGTTCCGGGTATAGATTTGAAAAAAAAAACTGTACGCAAAAACTTAACCCAGTTTGTAGTTTTTTTCCTTGTGTCAAACGTTCTGTAAAAAAAACATTCACGTTCCGTAAACAATTATGTGCGCACATCGTAAAACATCGTTTTTGTCGTCTGTCGTATTTTCAAATAGTTTTTTACGTCAAAAAATTCATATTCCAACAAACCAGTTTGGTCGAGAACGTGGCCGTCATTACGACGTTAAAACTGTGGTGAAGAAAAAAGATCAAAAACGAAATTCCAACCCAATTAAAAAACCATAATAGCCCAAGGCGCGGGAGCTTGTAAACGTTTATAATTTCAGTTATCGGCGGATAGGTAGGCAATAGGCAATCATATTATGTAGTCTTATTCATAAGTAGGACTGTTCGTTTGTTTTTTCCGCCTAATAGATTCGATGTGGACATGTAAAAAAACGTATTAACTGACATTTTTGATTGCCAAAATGTTTGCCTCGAGGAAGTGGTTTTGATTGATTAGACTATTTTGTGTGTTGTATACAATTACACGTCTACCATGAGCATGCGAGTATATGCGATAATATTTCGTCGAAATTAACTTTATGAAAATTGAATATCTACGAAAAACTATTTAATAATTACTTACTATCATTACCGTGCGCTTAAGTATAAATTATTATATATTTTTTACGAGATTGTGAACCAAAAGTATGCTTACATTTAGTTCTGCAGTATCGTTTATTTGAATAATATTAGAACAAAACAATATAGATGTGACGTATTTAAATTAATTTAAAAAAACGTGTACCTGTGTCATGTACATTAGTCGATTTAAAGTTTAAATGAAAATTTGATTTTTTTTTTTTTTGTTTTGTTTTAGTAATATAATTCGATGGTATATGATTCAATTATAGGGGTACTCGTTAATCACAATGATCGGTATTCTAAATTTCTAAAATATAGACATAACGTTATTGAATACGTTATCGAAATGAATTACTTAATACACCTCATAAACCTATATATTGTGTACTGCAATAAATAATGAATGGAATCTATGTAAATATAATAATATATCAAACAAACGTGATGGTAGTAATAGGTACTTAAACTTATCAAAAAAAAAAAATCACGAATACTCTTTGAATCGGTAATAAAAAGAGAAGGTGACAGCGGAATGCTAGTGAGTAATAAAATATCCCAGTAGGCGTAAGCATGGACAAGACACTCAATGATCATAAACATATTTTTCAACAAAACGGCAACATCGAAACTAACTACGTTTTTAAATTATGTTCTCCACACCGTATATCGTAGTGTAATAATGTATAAGACAGGTATAATAATTATGTTAAAAAAAAATAATAAAAAAATTATATTCAGTATTTGGTTAAGAATCGTCAAAAGATGTTGTAGCTGTGTAGGCGATATTCGAAGATTTGCGAGATGGGTTCCATCCTCTTGGCGACTATGTATAATTTCACAGGACATTTACATGCTCATAAAAACAGAGTTAAACACTTGAACAACTTAAGTTAGTTAGTTAGGGAACACGTGTTAAGATGTGTTCAAACACGATTAGATTGGCTAATATTATACATTCGCGTTTTCCGGTTTGATTTTGCGAATTATTATTTAGTCGAGAAAACTTAAAAAATCGGTCGTATTATAATAGTAATAGGTATTTCACCGCCGAGAACCACAGGCTATCGTGTGGACATTCCACGAGGTAATATTCGGGCGAGTATCGTGAGATACAATAGTAATTGGTATATTATGTCTTCGACTTGACGTTGAAATACATTCGGGGAACAGTGGCGGCGCCAGGGACGGGAAAATGCCTGGCCCTACCAGTGGCTCTACCACTGGCTATAATTTTTTTAAGCATGTAATACATTATACATCTATATATATATATATATATATATATATATCATTTTATTAAAAAAAAATATTATGTCAAAGAGAAATACAAATAACATTAGTGATTTTTCCATTAAGACAAAAAAACAAAAAAGTGATATTAATATTATTAGTGAAGATGAGTCTGAACTTAAGGTAGTGTTACTTTAAGTATCGTAATCATTTAAAGTTTTTAAATAATATAGTAATTAACTCATATTAATTGTTTTTTTTTGTGGCCCTACCTTACAATTGTTGGCCTCTCATTGGCCCTACCTAGAAAAACATTCTGGCGCCGCCACTGTCGGGGAAATATAATACAGCATAAAAAATTACTTGCCGTCCGATTTAACGACCATTATCATATTATAGTGCGTCTAAATCGAACGGCCAAAATCAAATTCACCAAATAACGATGTCATAATGCATATAATATGTTTTAGTAACGATCTGCATAGCAATAGATAAGTACTAGCTACCTCCTATATATATTACATATATATTATATGAATATAATGTGAAATAATGATCGGGGGTATTATCACGACGACGTCTGCAGCGGACTGCTTGTAAAGAGTCTACGTAGTACAAGTACTACGTCTTGACTTCTCCACACGTGTAATATAGTTATTTTAACGACCTGCGGCTAATTACCGTGCACACAGTACCATATACCCAGGTAACCTACCTGTTGATACACACACGACCACGGTTGCTGAGGCTGCGGAGATGCGGTAGCGTGATTAGCGAGCGTACACGGCATATTACACTGCACGTGCACGTAATGAAACGATTAGAGGGATAAAAAAAATTCAATGGAGGTAAATGCGAACAGCGATAAATTACCGGTAGGATCGAATATTTCGCGTGGGGCTACGACGAGCGTGAAACGACTTTGAAATTATAATGTAGGTCCGGTCACGAACGAATACGAAATTCTCCATAATACGGCGGAATATCTATACCTAGGTGTACCGTAATACGATGACGTAGATTTAGATACGCTCCCGCGCAACCTCCCCCAAAAGGCCACCAATTACGACCGCGATTATGACTGTGATTATATCATTATTATTCTGCGGGCCGAAGACAATTATTATCAGAAACGTGTGTCGTTATATTATTATAGCATCGATACCGATCGAGGCATATGGTTAACAGCGATTTGTTTGCACGATACCTTCTTCTGTATTATAATAGCCCAACGTTGTAATTACTAATTATTGTATAATTTCGATTTTGAAACTCATCTAAGAGAAACATTACACAACTCTGTGTTTATTTGAATTGCTTTTTTATTATTATCATTATTCATTCAATAACTGTAACTGCACATGTATAATATTGCACGTTTTTTTGTGTAGATAATATTATTATACAGTAGCGATAACCATGATGGTGTTTTCATTTTATCGTATGTAATAGTAAAAAAATGCATACACAATATTATAAACGATATAGAATTTTCCCTATTCAAGTAAATATTGAGGTGAACAAAATACGAAATGATAACAATAGTATATTGTCATAAATAAAAACGAATCAAAAAAAAAAATGCATAGGAAACTACATGCCATTAAAATAAAACAATTTAAATTTGTTAAAATAAATAGAAATGAGAAAAAATAAATATGTTAATATAATTATGCATAATGTTATAAAATGCAATATAATAAACACCATACATATTATTATAAATATTTAAATAGTAGTGATAACTGACCAATGACTCCCTAGAACACGTAGAATTGTAGACCCGAGGCCATGACCCTCCTCAATCTTGGCCTAATTGTGTGCATACCAACAAATCGTGTTCATAATAGCCACTACTAACTTTACACCTATTTTGGTCGCAGTTTATAATATGGCATAAAACGAAAACTAAGTATATTTTATCGTCACATTGCTATATTATGTAGATATTCGACAATTTCGACATAAATGAAACTAAATTCATTAAATTCCCCGAGAATAAAAAATACGATTTAAGTTTAAACTTGTGTTTTGTAGGTTCTATATTATTTTATTACACGATTTAAAAATCTACACTGATTTTGTTTTTCATTTCATTTAATCATTTGAAATAAAAAAAACATTAATTCTATCGTATTATTGTGTTCAGTGTAGATATCATTAACACTGAAATATTTTTTTTCTTCAACACCTGCAATGTTTTGAACAAACGAAAATACAGATGTTTCAAACAAAGATGATTCATTTAGATTGCTCTACTTATTTGGTAGCTTCCGATTATTATTTTGTTTTGGATGTAATACAAAACCGGTTCGACTGTTGTAAGAATATTTGAATTTCAATGTGAACAGAATGTTTGATGGCCGTAATAACAATATTATGTTTCTTTTTATTATTTCGTGCATCCATAGGCATCGGTGCATAATAATAATTATAACGTAATTTTTACTGTCGCCAACAAACTCGTATTACAAGTTTCGGTAGAAAAGAATGGAAACGAATATTTTGGGGGTTCCGTGCGTGTATGTGTAACACCGAGGAGAGGTTCTCAAGAACCACAGCCTATCGTGTGGACATTCCACGATGTAATATTCGAGCGAGTATCGTGAGATGCAATAAAAATAGTTATAAAAAACCGTATTCGGAATCAGACGCTCGCCATATCATTCGGCGAGATTGACATATTTTAACGACATCAAATGTTTGTCGAACGCAGTGCCTGCTAATAGGTAGGTATATAGTTCAAAGCAAATTTCTGATGTATTATATTTTTCGGCTGATATTGTAGTAGGTAGTTTCAGAAAACATATATAGAAAAAACCGACTACCTCCGCGGTCGTGGTTCTGCGTGACGTCGAATTTAAATAAATATGAATATGGATCGCGTCTGTACATGATTTATCACCGTATAGGTACCTACCAATAACAACCACACTCGAGGCCGGTAACCGCGAAGACAGCAAACGATCCTATGCAAATGTTCTTACATAGTCGTCGTCCAACGATTATAATTTACGACCTGCAGTATTATGAACTTTCCCGGGCGCACCGATCGGAACACTCGAGATTTGACGATCGCCGCCTTGCCCACACGACTAAAGAGATACTATTATCTTTAGTCGTGGTCTTGCCAAAGTCACAGCTCATGTTGCCGGTAGCTGTTGGCAGACTCGGCAGGCTACCTTCGCCAACAATACAAAAATGACGTTCGCCCACGCCACAGTAGACGCGT
Organism: Pentalonia nigronervosa; assembly: GCA_014851325.1. NCBI lineage: Eukaryota > Metazoa > Arthropoda > Insecta > Hemiptera > Aphididae > Pentalonia > Pentalonia nigronervosa. The sequence continues at coordinate 44,344 of JACXSJ010000982.1, read as the reverse complement.
TTCAAATGGATCATCACGACGGAATCGTGCGAGTTACGTTTTGTTATACATCACGTCGTTTGTACCGTCGGTTTTCAATATGACGCGTAGGTACCACTTCTACATAGACGTTTGTAGTAAAAAAAAAAAAAAAAATAATAGAAAAAAAATATAATTGAAAAGAAAAAAAATCTGGACATTTCCAAAACGTCAAAAGACATATTTTATGATGGGAAAATGTGTAATAATAATAATAATAATAATACAAGCTGTTGTTGACAATGTAAGGGCAATAACAACAATCGTGCCATTGTCTATTGCTTTGTAAAAACCGACCCAGTTATTTGAAATATCCATGATTGGTACGGTTTTTTTTTTTATTCCCTGGCAAGACGTGAAGCGTACATAATATATGTCTTATTTTATAATTGCTCGTAACTGTACGTCCGTCACGTGAACCAAAGGGGCCAGTAAATCAAACACGAGCCGGAACGATATTTCTTTTTATATGCTTACACGTTATATTGTACCTATTCAATAAAACAGAATAATGAATAGCTTCCACGTTTCAAGTATACACGTATTCACATTTAGACGCCCCTGGATTTGATCTGAACCTAGGTCATATTTGACGGAGAAAAAAATATAACAATTTCAAGTATACACCGCATAATATAATATCTGTACCTATATAATATACCAGCCATTCCGAAAAAAAAAACGAGCGTAGATTCTTGAAGAGCACATTCGTGATTCGTCAAAACATGATTCTACTATACGTGCAAAATAATAATATGCACGCTCACTACAGCGTGTTTTAGTATCTACCTAATCAGCAAGGAATTAAAACTGGAAATCAATTTAGATGATATAGATGTATATAAGTAGGCTGGTATAGCGAACCTTATCTTATTGACAACACTTCGGTTTGGCACACAGGCATGTTGTACCTATGCCTACCGATATCGACGAATGATTTCAAATCGCAATATTTTGTAATTATAATAACTATAAATTAACGAGTCCTGCAATAAGAGACCTTCCAGGACGAGTGCAAAGTTGTACTACACACGTCGTCGCATGATAATATTATGACGTACATATACTTGTACGGGCCGCAAGCTTTGCGGACTCGATATCGCAGTCGGACGACCGAAGTGCCTATGAAACCGTATATCTTTAGTGTAATAATAATTTATCGAGAAAAAGTTTTCTCATTTTTCGTATCAATTATTGTTATTCCCGATATCAAGGTCTCGTCCGTCGGCGTACGACTGCAGCGGCGGCGGCGACAGACCGATCAAAATAATAATAATAATAATAATAATATGTACTTGAGACGAGAAGTCCATTGCACAGTAGTGAGGCAACGCGTAATCCGGCGAAAATCGCAACACCCTGACATGTGGGCGGTGCTTATGACACGTCTACACGTTCATTATTGGCGTTTAGATCCAAGGCGATCGCCACCTCTATATTATGCGAAAAGTGAACGCCGGCCCGTATATACTGTCAAGGTGACATATTATGGTAAAAGTTGATCGAAACCAGATCGAATACGATAAATAATACAAAACCGAAACCGAAACAATATAGCAGTAGTAGTAGTGCATATTATATAGTAGTATATCTATATATCTATATATCTATATCTATACAGCAATACGGCCGGGAATACACACTACGCCGAACCAATGAAAATGCGCACGTGGGAATGTGCAATGTATATATATATATATATATATATATATATATATATATATATATGCGTATATAACAGAAAATAAAAAATAAACGTAGTGGAGTACCATTATTATTAATATTATTATTATAATGAAACTTTAACGGAGCCCGGGGATTATACGCTGTCGGCTGTATCGATATATAATATAATATATACTCGTACTATATGTACGTATATAGATACTATCCGATCCGAATATAATATTATCGAGTCGCGGCCATAAATTCTTTAAAATATATAATATTATTATCATATAGATCTCTGCTTGTATTATGACCTATGGCACTACATTATTTTGCAGTCACAACATAAAATATTAAGAGCAAAACGGGAATCGACATAATCGGCGGCGGCCGACGTACGTAATGATATTGTAACAGCTCATTTTAACTTTGAACAATAACCGACATTGGATGTCGAACAACAACCTCTGGTTGTAAATTATAACAAACTCAATACTTTTCGGTACGCCCGTGGGCCATCAGAAATCTACGTATTTCATAAGCCACCTCCGAGTTACGGCATGAATTGAAACAGAGAATAATATAATAATATCAACGTGTTAGTATTAGAAATTCGTACTTAAAATTTATGATTATTTTTAATTAGAATATTATGAACTATAGCGAATTAAATAACACGCGTAACCATACAATTATAATATTATGTTTCAACTATTAACTATACAATTTTTGGACACACTTTGTTGATTGAGGTGTTATACACATTTTCACTGTAATATATTGTGTAGATATATGTCAGTATATTATCGTGTACGATGGAATAAATAGATTTTAAATAAAATAAAATTGAATTTTTTTTTTTTTTTAATCAAACGTTTGATTTTATAAAATCTAAAGAATATAATATTGTACTATACTCGTTTATAACCAATAAAATAATGTCAAACGCCAAAGTGGACCTTAATTTCACATTCTATTTTGATATCTAATTTTTATGAATTTTCTTTTACTCTTTTTTTTTTTCTATTTCTAAACTATTACGGCCATTGTACACTAATCTGCTTCAAATGTAAACGTAAACCATATACTCCTACTATGTAAAAAAGGGCTCAGACCGTGAAATATATCAAATAAAATAAAATAATGTAATATTAAAACAACAATACAAATAATAAGGTATAGCTATACCGATTTTAATTCGGTTCTCTATAAACGTAATAATAATGATAATATATGTTATCCGTTCTGCGTTTAGTTAATTATATGGCGTAGGTACAATAATAATTTCATGAAGTATATTTACCGACTATCATCGGCCAGTATTATGGTATCGAGTATTGGGCTTAATTGTGATTTATGTACGATTTGTTTTACATTCACATTGCGGCTGCAAAGCGTAATGTATGTCCGTGTGTAAATATTGCGACTGCAGCGGAGTTACACGTTTAACGATACATACTTGTTTACCGTTGTTACACACACACTTACCATTTACCCAGACACAGTGACTAGGCGTGAAAGAAAATTTCAAAAATGTACGCGGTAATTGGTTCAGGTATATTATATTATTATATACCTACGTTGCCGGTGTCGATCCAAGTCTCATTGAAGTTTTGAGTACAACAGGTAAATGTGTTGTAACGCGATCCATGTGCGTTTATTAACACGTCTCGTCTTCGATAGATATTATGTATTGTTGAATTATAACGGCAGAAAAAGTAGTAGGTATAACAGTGAGCAACAATTATATATTAGATAAAAAGTAACATTTTTCTTCTTCTCGCACTCCTGCAGGTTGTCATCGGAGATTATTTGAAACTGCTAACGATCGATATAAGGCCATTAGAGAAATAGATTATCTCTATTCGTAGGCTTGTTAGTTCTTACGGGTATATAATATAATAATGATAATACGATGGGCTCAGCAATTATTATTGCAACGTTACACAATGTTGTTGATGAATAGACATTTAAAAAAAAAAAATTTAATTTTAATTTTAATTTAAAAGTTTATTTACTTAATTACTTATCGTAGATTTTTAATTTTTACACGTATATAATTATTTCATCATTTAATATACCTATAAAAAACCTATTACTTATATACCTCTTGGTTTATGTCATACGGTGTGCATATTATGATAAATATATATACCTATAAGTGCTTAACTTTGAAAATAATATTACTAAGACACAGAAGCATTTAAGGTGGCGAAATAGCTCTAAAAGTTGTATTCAACATCTCCAAAAAAAAAAAAATTACTTCAGATTCAACGGTTTAAACGTGTTATTTTTAAAAAGTCCCATTATAATAAAAATAATAACAGTAATAATAATAATAATATATAGGCAAATGCCAATTATCGACGAAATGTCCATATTTTTTTAAAAACCCAACTTCTGCAGCTCAGATTATTGCTTCACTAATGATATGATCTATCCAATAATCATTGAATTCAATGTCAAAAACACATAAGCCCGTCCCTTTAACCTATTGAATGGCCAACCAAATTACTGTATTTAGAACTTGTCATAATTATTACATATTTATACTTTTAAAGTGTTCAATATACACATATAATAAATAAATTTTATCATATAATAGTATTATTATTTTAAGTCTTAATCCTATAAAAAAAAAATGTTAAGTGAAAATAAATTATTTTGATATATATATATATATATATATATATATATATATATATATATATATATATAATATAATTGTTACAGTTCAAATCATTGAAAAGTGTGCTATGTATACTAATTGGGTTTGATAATTAGATATATTGGGGTAAATAGAGACACATAGTAAGAATAATGTCAGAAATATGTTTGTATTCATTTTTTAACACTAATAAATCATAATAAAATTACACCATTATTACAAAATTGTTTTGCAAATAATAAATTATTTTTAAGATATTTTTTTTATTAGTATCCACATGTAATAGAATTATTCTTTTTTTTTTTTTTTTTAATGTACATATAAATAGTGGAAGGAATAACGGTTGGATAATAAATCTCAGAATATGAAGAGATACAAAAACGGATGAAACATAATTATACATACGTATGTATACATATCATTTTACCAATATATTCGACAGATTTTTAGACCATAAATCGACTAATCGTGTGTTTTAATATAATATAGCTGCTAGGCAGTTTTAAATGCATCTACGTTAACCTTAGTTTACGAAATAATTATTTTCAAAATCGTGACAACCAAAGATATTATTATTTTTGTTTAAATAATCGACACCTGCTTCTTTATTAAGTGTACCTTATAATTCAAAATAAAGTTATAAATTAACGTTGACAACCTAACTGCTGATAAATACATACCTATTCAGTATCCACGTGTTGATTTGGTATCGGTATAATTATTTTTACTCACAATTAATCCACTTAACATTCATAACGACAAATTAATTATTAAGACAGAATGTAAAATGATAGTTTTTATTTGTTTTTTAAAAATTGCAAAACTAGTAAATGTCTGAATTAATTATACAATTTTTTTATAAGCACCTATTTAAAACCTTATTTTCTTTAAACCTTAATTCTTTAAATTATTTTCTAACGACATTCTTCAATAACTAATACAATGAATCCTAAATTTAAAAACAATAAATATTTTACGTAGCAATGTTATAAAAATAGTATCGTCTTAAAAATCTAGAAAATCTGGCCACGTTAAACACGGCCTTAGCATCCATGCTAAACGTAGAAAATAAGTGTCGTCTCCAATATGTTGTGATAATATTATAAATTGAAAAAATATTTTAAATGCAATAATTATTTTGTATATTATATTATTAAAAATAAGAATAAACATTTCATATTGTTTAATTGAAATGATAATTTTTTTTCGCATTTGTCTGGTTGAAAAACGATTAAATAGTTATCCACTGACCCACTGTCGAGTTATCATAACAAGTGGTTAGGTATATTATAACTGGGAATCAATTTCGGTGGTAAGGAATTGAAGCGCAGATTTAAAGATATATATTTTAAAATTCAAAGTGCCTACTTATTAAAAATTTTTAATAACATAATAAAGTTAGTATAATTTATTAAATTCGTCTTTAGGTGAAATAAAATATTTTTTTTGGAAAATATATTTCAATTATTAAGTAAAATCATAATATATAAAATACAAATTGATATTATATTATAAATGTATGCTTCATGTATAACCGATTTCGTAAAAAAATTATTGTAATTATTTAATTTGAAAATGAATAACATAATAATAGCGGCTTCGACGTCTCGTAAATTAATCAAAATTCATGAAGTTAAATATTATTTTTTATACAACCAAACGCCAACCTGTTCTCTTTATTTCATATAATGTTATTTATTATACTTTCAATTGGCTCTATTATACCATTGCGGTGGGTCAAGTTGGCCCATATTCGGTGGCAACTAAATCCATATATACAAGTATGTATAACAAAGTAATGGCATGTATAGAAACATGCGTAATTCATTACATATGAATAAATAATTTATTATATATTTTACATGTTTTAGCGTATTAGATAATATTGTAATATACAGAGGCGTACTATGGGTTTAGACACCGGAGGGAAGTTATTAAAAATGATAAAACCTGTTATTATATGGTATCTCTGCCGACCACAAACGTTATCACCTATCTTTTGTGGTCCACAAAGTCCGAAAACCGGTATACACGCCACCATTATTCACGCCCGACATCGTAAACCTTGCACGAGTTTCTAGAAAATCATGAACATAATTTTTTTCTCTCTTTTTTTATTTTTTATTACTCTTCGAACAAAGTGCCGAAGACGCAAAGCCAAATATTTCATAAAAAAAAAAAAAATTCAGGCCCAATGTGAAGATAAAAATAATGTATTTAATAAATGGTCTCGGCGTTTTTATAACACAAACGCGAAGCTTCTTATCCGCATTGCTAGTCGTTATTACGCGGTCACTGTTAAATACTTAAATGATTTTAACTTTTAATTATAAGCTGCGCGTAGAATAGACATATTTTATGATTTGAATAATGGTAATTGGCACCTGCCAAAATATACATAATTTTAATATTTAAGTACCTCTATAAAAACTATAACACAATATAAACCATGTGGGTGCATATGTCATGTATAAAATAAAGTACCAATTCAAAATTGTTTAGATATGTTTAGGTTAAAAAAAAAACTCGAATCAAAATTATTTATTTGATTTAATCTTCTTTTTTTTTTGTGTGTGTTATCGGCATAATAAATATTATATAATTATTCTAAGAACGGTAAATATTTAAACTTTGAATTTATATTTGCCTAATTAATTCAAATGTTTTAGTTATTACATTATAAGTTAAAATTGTTATGTAATGTTGATCAAGGTGGTTAATAGCTATAATATAAGTATTTTAATATTATTTATCTATGCAATATCGGTTTATTAATCTCCCTTCAATTTTCGCCCGAATCTTTCGATATTTGTACATAGGTAAGCAATTTAAATAAAAAAATAATTAGGAGTGCGATGATATCAGCAGTTATGATAATATTTAACTTATTAAAGAAACGTTAAAGTTTTATAATATAATAAAAAATAATAATTTAGGTCGAGGATATATAATTAACATATAATCATCTATATATAATAAGCGTTCATTAATTAAAAAAAAGTAAGTATATAATATTATTGAAGTACCTATCTGGTTAATAGTGCAATTTTTTTCTGCATACTTTTTGATTTATAATTTTAAAGATACAGAAAGAAAATAGGATGATTCATTTTCTGTACATAAATTTGATAATTACTGCATAATATTATGGTTTTTCGTATAGAGTTTATATGGATGGGTACATTTATTTTAATAAGACCGTTGCAAAACAGGTTTGTCAAATCTAACAGATGAAAATAAGAATATTTAAAATATTATATGGATATATACACACCTACAATTAATTTCTTATACAGTTATACGACTTTATTATGAATAAATCAAATAAAAACGATTTACAAAAAAACGAATTACCTAAATGTAGCAATTATTGATAGCCCATACATTGAAAATATTTAACCAATTGAATTTTATAAGTATTCATAACATGTTGAGAAATTGTTTTTGTTTTAAAATATTTTTAAAATTATAAAACTTGCAAGTTATTCATTATGTTGAAAAAATTAATACATCATATTAATGCATCAATAATTACCAAGTAAAATAATATTACTTGATATATTTTTATAATCTCGTAATAATATCCTTTCAAACAATCCAGAGTACTTTGTAAACTAATATTTATAAAAACAATTAGGATTTTTATTTTTTTTTTCGATTATTTATTATAATACTTCAAACGTTATCATTAAAATGCCATTAAATGTATAATGTAATACATCATAACAAGAAGTATGAAACAAATATTAATGGATATTTTAAAAAGTTTAATTATTTTTACTTTTTTATTAAGTATTTAGAGTAAAATATTATCGAACTATAGTTAATAATTAAACATAATACTTAATAATAAGTGGTTCAGAAATCATTTGAACAGAAAAATATTTCGAAAAATATAAATAATAACATTAATCGGATACATGTATTTTGAAAATATAAGTAGGTACAACAGTTTCATATACCTAACAGTATAATCACTAATTTTATATAAAAAACAGGACTTGTTCTGAGAATTTGATAATATGAACTCATATTAGCTTAGCTCAACTTCGTTGCATTCAAAAAATATTTATATTTTGTTAACATTTCTCTGTACTCTTAGAATACGTAACTATTGAAAAAATAAAATAATGACAACTTTAAAGGTCTTGCCGGTTTTTGTAATATTTTCTGTTTACAAAGCTGTTATATGTTAACGTATTATGGAACATTTTGAAACCGTTTTCTATACTAAAATGTGTCAAAAAATATTAAAATTATAAGCCAATGTATTCATTACCTCACTCAGAGTTTAAAATATAATACAAACTGTGTTTGATATTAATTAATTAAAATAAATATATATCATTATAATTTATATCTGGTCGTATCAATTAACATTTTAATTGATATCATTCATGTAGATAGGTATCAAAATTAAATAATTTATTAATTTAAATTGTATTCGTTATTTAATGTTAATAATAATTAAAATGAACATTATAATCGGCTTAATAAAATATTTTTTTATGAATGCGTTTTGTATCCAAGAGGTCAATGTAATTAATTTGAAAAAAAAACAAGCAAATATCAGCGAGTGTGTCTAATTTATCATCACGAACTACTAATAAACATTATAGCTTTTATTACACGTTTTAATAGTGTATGTAAACAAGTATATAGATAAATTAGTTAAGTTAGATAGACTCTCAGATTTATTATTTAATAAACCTACAACTTGTAGTATTACGATTAAACCTCGCAGATTAGTTGCTATTTTAGATAGTTATAAGTATTGTGGGTTTTTGGCAATTTAAATGTTACAAAAGTTTTTTTTTCTCATAAATTAGTTGATAAAAAAAATTGATATGGAATATCTATAAAGTATATTTATATTTATAAAACTGTAAAATATTTATTGCGTTTTGTGAAAAATCTTTGAGGAAAAGTTTGAAATCATAAATAATATAATTTATATTATACGACAGAAGAATTTGAATCAATTTAATTTTTATATTTTATTTTGATAAACATCAATAATTTTATAATATTTCATATTATTTTTAATCAAAAAAGTAGTACCTGCATAAGTTGTTGTTGTATAATATTGGCTCTAATGCAAAAAAATATATGTAAATACGAACTGTATGAAATATCGTGTAGTCGAGAATTTTAGCTCATGAAATTATTGGTATTTATTAAATATTATGATATCGATAAAAAAAATTAAGTAAAAACCACTATAATACACTTACTTTTACCCATACAACACCTGTAATAATATTTCAAATACAATGTGTAAAAACTTGCAAAAAAGTATTTTTAAAAATAATGATAACAATAATATAATCGTACAGTTATCGGCATTATCACAGTTTGCGTTGTTTTATGACAATAATAATATGTGTGCCTTGAAATCAGCTCACTTCGTTGACCAATAGAAATTATGTTATTTGAAAGTATATGTGGACGTCTGTTATGTAAAAAAAAACACATCGGGTTTAATAATATTTGTTTCGGATATAATTATTAAGAGGACGGTTGACGGTCTTGGGGTGCCAATAAATGAAATACCCAAGCGTGTTTCACCTTCGACGACATTATGTGTTGTACACACACACACACATGACTGACTTTGTCTAACCGATAAATCATTTCTGTCGGCGGCGCGACCGCCGTCGCCGCCGGTAGCCCTCTCAGTTCAAACGAAATGCCGTTATGTTTAAACACGAGTAAAAAACTGACAACCGGCCGGTTTCATCGCTTGCATAATTATATAGATGTTTACGAAGAAAACACAAAACTTTAATAAACAAATAAATAATAATAATAACCAACACACCCACTATATAGTATTTTTAGACAATAATATAATATTGAATTATTTCCAGTGTGCCGGGAACGGCCTGCAATGCGGTCGTGATGGGTTTTGATGCCTTATACCGTATACCGCGTACCAGCTTTTATCGAGAAAAAGAAACACACATTACCCATATATTATTATAATATACACGCCGCCGCGATAATCTGGGCGCGAGAATCAAGGGTGTCCGCGAGAACACAACGTTTTACCCGACTCGACATGAACTTCGTGTAGCGGCCGAGTCGTGATCGTGTGTTTTTCGACTCATTACTTACTAGGTACATATATAATATTATTATTGTGGTCGGTGGTGGGGCATAACCGATATATTATTTATTGCCGAGCGCTGCACGAAACGGTCATCGGGCTCGTCACATTGTTGCGATCAAGGACCTCTCGTATATAAGAAAAAAAAAAAATTAAAAGAAAGATTACTTTTCCTATACGTATGCGCGTGATCGTATAAACGAATTATAATTATTATAACATCACGAATGCGTTAAATCAAAAATATCCGTAACAAGGGGTTAGAAGGTGCGAATGGCGTCATTAAGGGGCGTGTTCGAAGTACACCACTGCGGGTACGACCCCCGCCGCGAATGTATCGGTTAATTGGGCAATAAGTCTTAGGCTAGTTAATTTATTTCGTTATTAAAGTTACCCACTACGACTACTATACCGGTGTAAGACTAATCGCTCGATGAAAACAAATCGTATTTTATACGTAGGTAGGTATACCCTGCACGGTGATCGATGCTACATTATAATTTATAATATCCGAATGATGCTACATCGGTTGTGATGATCTTTATCGCACGATACGAGTGCATTACACAACCTGTAATAATTATTTAGATGCTTGTATATAGGCAATGCACCGAGTGCTTGAGCAAACAACATTTTAGAAGAATTATCGTATTTATCACGCTACTTATATATATTTTGGCGAACACTCCAGCATACAACGTATTCAAAAGTTTGGAAACTCTTTAATTACCGTTTGTATATTTTTATACTTACATAGATCAATACCTAACCTGCTATTAGATAAAATATTTAATCAACACCTCATTAATATTATAGTTATATCATGTTATATCGGTTTGTCAATCCATTTCCAAACTTTTTAAACACCTCGTATATATTAAAATATTATTATAACGAGGATAATATTTTAATGAGAAACGAATAAACACCGCACATATTGTATTTATATGCCAATATTTACCTAAAATTATATTATGTTAGATATAATACTGACTCTTATTTCGGTTATAAATATTCTTTAATTAGCCTGAATATACTCCGTTGTTGCGTGATAAATATTAAAATAATATATGGTTTTTAAATTATGTAACAATCAAATTAATTATACACAAATTATATTCTCAACAATTCTGAAGTAGTTTGTTAATACCTGATAATATTATTAACACTTATGTTATTGTACAATTTTAAAATGAAGTATCGTAGGAATTAGATAACGAGTCACTCCAGTAGCTATACCATTGGGTTCATATCTATTAATTTATTATTATCACTCGAGCAATCAAATCGAATTAAAAAAAAAAATATATAAAATATATGGCATAATCGTTATAAAGCATTGATTAAGATGCTTGTATTCTAACACTTAATTAAAACCTTTTAAGTATTACAAAACACGTTATTCACACGTTTATTAATTAATTTAAACATGTGCGTATTTTCCCTAACGATCCTTGTTAATTTAGTACATATAAATAGTCATATAATGATCGAATCACACTTTTCAACAATTTTAATTGTTAATTATTTTTCGGAACATTTTCAACCATGCAGGTTGAGAGGTCAAGAGATGACGAAGCCGCGTAAAATTATATAATATATATTATATTTTTTTTAAAACAGGATTTTTTTCTCCTTCTATTTTCGATCTGCAGACATCCATAATATTATTATTATATTATATTCGCGAGTAATAAATTGATTGCCTACCGCAATAGTAAAAGCTTCGTCGTGTCCTGCTGCGGAAAAAAAAACCTTATGCGCTATATATATTATCGTTGGTACGTATAAAAACGTCCGATGGTTAAAAAATATATAGCACCCGTGCTCGCGGTGGAGTTAATGGGCTGAAACGATGAATAAAATTGCTGCAGGAAGAAGTATACCTACCTAGCGGAGGGAAAATCGTTGACGTTGATTTACCGTCATTATATTATAGAACCGCGGACAACGCGTATTATGTCAGGAGGTCGATAGTACAATAATAATAATATTATAAAGAACGCATAACGGGGCCCCCGAGATAAAGTACGGCAGGCAGAATATATACGTATGAAATGGAAATGCTTTTGTTTTGTGTTGGTTATACTTTTTTAATACACATATCCGGAATCGCGGCGGCGGCGACAAGTGATTTTAATTCACCGAGTGCGGTGGTCCATTTGCAAACAATGGGAGACGTGGAATTTCACCGGGTAATTAGATCTATTGCCGGGCACGCTGTCTGGGAGCGACAGGTTTGGTAGATTTATGAACTCTCCGACTAACGTGCCGCAGTTTTGTTTTGCCTCTCGTCGAGATTTAAATATTACATCTTCCGAAGGTATCGACAGCAATTTATCGAGGCATAAATATTACTGTTTTTGTCGATTGCAGTAAAAATTCGATGCCTGGAAATATTTTTCAACAGGTGTACCTATACAAACAACTGCGATCAATGTTATCACCGGTGATCCCACGTACCTGAGATTAATATAATATAAAATATTGCACTGATTCTCCGATCAAACGAGATTTTTACTATTAGATACTAGAACTTATCAAATGGTTTTACATCGTTTTGTGATCGAAAACGCATCACTTTCTTTTGGAAAATATTATAATAAATGGAATATTAATTTGATTTCTTCTTCAATACCTACTATTTTTAATAATTGTAAATCCAGTATACCCAGTTAGTTTTATTTTTCATTTCCACATATTGCGTGTTCAATATTATAATATTTAACCTATTAAATCGTGCTTATGTATTATGTTTTTAATTTTTATACGGGTATTATATGTTAATTTTTAATTCTTATATAGTATGACAGTCACACATATGCTCAACTCGCTCTAATTATCGAATTTATCGTTGAAAATAATGTATACCCAAAGTTGGACGTTCGTATTTGCATAACGGGAAAGAGTGCACGCAACACGCATAGCATAGTGTTGTAAATACATATACATAATACACTTATAGACCCGTTTATAACCATTACTGCACTATAATAACTACACAGTTACTGCCGACGAATAATATCGCTACAAAAGTGTCTATTCAGATGACGTTAATAATTATTACACTTGTTCGACTAAAACGTAATATTTTGATGCAGGCCAGGTTAGGTTAGGTACACTTACACGCCGCCGCTTTCTTTATTTTTACAATATTCAAAATAACTTTCTACGTAATACAAAATTTTAACCGGCATAAAAAATTCGATTTTCCAGCAGATTTTAATCTGCTGTAGCAGTGTATAAAATAACTTTGACTTTTAATTATATTTAATTCGTATCATGTTACGAACGTCGCGTACATATTATACGAATAAAGTTATTGAAAAATTTTGAAAGTAAAAAAAAATATCTTTTCTTTTTTTTCGGGCAATTTTGATTTTAAATAAAAAAAAATATTAATTGGAAAATTTCTATTCTTATTTTTATAGATTCGTGTAACAATTTCAATAACACAAATTCCAATCCATAGTATATCATAGACTTTTTTTTTAATTTGTAGTTCACTCAAAGTAAAAAAAAAAAATGTTTAATGTTACATTATGTGTAGGTTAGAATAACCTCAATAAAATCAATAGAGATTTGAATTTGAGTATTTTATTTTTAGTTGATATTTTCAATCTTGGGTACGATTAAACTAATAATCGTTAGTATTGCTTATGAACGTCTTATACTATAAAATGTACCTACTTACATTCCCATTATTTTATAATGATTAATTATGAATGTGTTTTTGAATACAACATATTGTGTTTCAAAAACGTTGCGCTAATAGGTATATGACGTTCGTCGTTTAATCGTTTTATTGTTGAATATAGTCAATATTATTATGGGAACACACCAAAATGCCACTACCTACCTATGACGTTTGTAAAATACCCTGAAGTCACAGGGACGCGAATGGTAATGTCGGGTTCGTGATAAGTATTGCTACTGTCCAATTACGATCGTTTCGAAAGTTTCATACGCGATACGAATAATAAATCAACCTGGATTCACCTTTTTCAGAGATATACACTACTGGTTTCAATGATCTACCTATAGCGAATGCGAAAAAAGGGTGTCGTAGACAATATCATTATCGCAGTTAATAATATTATAGGCTTGAACGCAATCTTAAATAATATTTCGTAATCCATATAAATTTATAACCATTGTCATACACCATTTATTTACCCATAAACCATTACAGTAAGGCGTGCTGGCTATATATTATTATCATTATGTAGCTATTTATATTATTTATATATCGTATTTATTATATTTTATAACAAATGGCAAAAATAAGCGATTATTATTATTATAGTGAATGACGGAGACGTATAATTGTAGACTATAATAATATCGAAAAATATATTAATTGCATTAATTTATTTTCAGAGTTACATAATAATTTTTTTATTGGATTCGTTTTTTAATTTGTTACCAAGCGTAAAATAAATGAATAACAGCTAGTATACAACTGCAACAGCCATGTCATGATTTTTGAATCTTTCGTTTTTATTTTAGTATAATTCACGAAAAGTGTATTTATTATAAACAGTGTAATAATGTTATGTACATTTATTATCATATTAAACCATCTGTTATCGAAGGTATACGTCGAAATATACATTTTACCTTCACGTTACATGTGTATGAAATAGAAAAATAAAAAATAATAATCCTAAAGAAGGTTTTTCTTCTAATAATATATTTTTATCTATAAACTTCGTAAAAATAATTGAAATTTATAACCGTAACGAATAACGATGTTCAAATTTATGGTACAAAATATTCTATTGTTTTCAAATTACATTGCATTATATCAAGTAAAATATCATGTTTCTACATCATAATATTATAGGATTTAAATATGCGTCATCCACATGTCGAGGAATAAAAAACGACCATTTCACAAACATTATACTTAGATATTCCAAACCATCACAATGCCATATATTGTTGTTGGTTATAAAAAATTGTATTATATTATATTCAAATTATTATTTGTTTATGTTTATAAATATCAATTATAATCAATGATGATAATACCCAATATAATATCATCGCCGTGAAGTTCAACCATCAAAGTAGGTACCCAGGTACTCGTTCCTGTTTTTTTTTTTTTTAAATAACACAGTCTGCTGTACTTTTCTATAAATAATTTATTTTATTTCTCAAATCATCGTTATTACCGTGCATAATTATTTAGTCGGTTCGACGGAAATGCGCGCGCGCGTACGTAGTACTTTTCTATTAAAACACGTTTTCCAAAGCGCACGTAGTGCTTGTAAAATATAATATCATGTACCTACGTTGCTGGTGGTTGAAAGATGAATCGGCGCGAAGAGGACGCGGTTATTAGCGAGCACGGGTCACCTCTGACCCGCCGACATTTTGTCGGCAACAGACAAATGACTTACTCTCCACTTTCTAACTGCACGCGTATAATATTATACGAATGGGCGCGGGTGACCATCTTAATAATAATATTATAATACGCATCGCTAGTGTACATGCGCCGTACGTTCACACTATATGGCATTGTGACCGCGTGTCATCATAATGGGTATTAGTATAATAATATACGCTACACGATTCGTTAATTGTTAACACGAAAACAATAGCTCGGTCGGACAGCTGCTATAATATTATTATGAATACGACGATAGTATACGAATGCGCCTCCCCACCCCCACGCACACACTTTGCAGGTCGATCTCCGTATTCGTCTGTGACGACGATCTGCCCCGCCGCCACTCAACAATATTTATCGACCAGTGCGCGTTATTATTATCGATTTATTATATTTTTTGCGGAGATCGTTTTTGGCGTTGGATAATATATTGTTTTTTTTTTTACTAGCGTTTAGTTGAATGTTGTTTTAATATAAGCACGACGACTACGTGCTGCAGTTTTAATACTCGTCTGCAGTTCTAAACGCGGACAGACTTCAGTGACAATAGATGATTAATTTTTACATTTAAGAAGGCACGAATGGTAGAATCTCTTGATATAAGATATTAATTATTGTTGTTGTGGATAGTGATTTAAATGGAGATAAAAAAATAAAGCAAATATGAAATAGGCATATACAGAAATTGCAATTAATATGTTATGCGTTTAAATGGATTGCAAACAAATTGTGCGAATCACTCGATGATACGTGATGAGTAGTTAATAAATGAATAAATTTATATTTTTCTACGATAGAACAAACAAATATAAAATATTATACATGTATACAGAGACTTATAAAAAATGATCATCATAATCCATGACAAAAAATACGAAAACAAAACTCGGGACAAAAACCATCATCAATTTCTCTTTATTGCATTACGTAACAGATTTGTCCATTAATTTGCTATATTATTATATTTATTGATATTTTATGCGAGTACACAACAAAATATACTAAATACGTATATCAATAAATCAATAGCTCATTTTAACTATTTACGTTCGAGAACTCGGAAAAAAATACCATATTTTATCAACCCACAATGCATACGTCGAATAGACTTGATTTTCATCTTTTTTTTCCTCTGTCGAGTACCTAGGTATATATCTACATATCACACAGTACTTCTGAAAGTCGCTATTGCGTTTCGGGTCGGAGGAAATCATCGGAAGGATCGCCTCGGTAAGTTCGCCCGCGACTTTGTTTTACGGCAATATATAATGTATATATATATATATATATAATATTAAATAGTACTTTGTAGGTTTGCTTGCAATTGTATGCCCACAAACGTCGACACGAGCGATGACAAGTCAATATAATACTACGTTTAATTGTTCGTTCATTGTTATTTGTAAGTTATGTGTCATTATTTTATTTTTCCCATCTCGAACATCTCGTCATCTATATTTCTCGCACAACATACACACATACATATAAGTCGTTTGACGTGTCTATAACGCGTGTCATGTTTCGTTTCTTTCCCCAACACACACACACACACACACACCACCGTCATCATTTACCCTCTCGACGAGTTTTCGATCTCTCAAATTCCGCATGCGGGTAATAAAACTGTCATCGACCGCGCGCGAGCTTTAATGGTCTCACGTTTTCACGAACGCTGTTTTTTCGACGCGTGCGATCCGCCTCGCGTGTAATAATATTATAGGCGTGTAAACGAAACCGTCCGACGGATTTTATTTATTACACTATTTTTGCGTCCGTCCACCCCCTACTAGGGAACGTAGTTTATCAAACGAAACACGTGCAGCACCCATACGTCGAATGTCGAGGCGGGGGGAGCACCCATTATAGTATTAACGCAATCGCGTCTCGATAATCACTGGGTATAGGTGTCCAACACACCGCCGCCGGGCCGGGGAACGTTTTGGCTCGTGACACGGTTTTGAAGTGCAGCCACAGAGGATGTGGCAGACTATTATACGACGCGCAGTCGGATAAAACGCCGTTGATTATTTTTATTATTATTATTTTTTTTTTTTAATACATTATTTAAATATTTAACAACGCGAAACCGGTACCTATACATACCTGAGATTCTCGTGATATTCAATATATTTATAACTCTTAAGAATTCGATAGTCAATCATGTATTATAATATATTATTTTGTTTCTCCTGTATGTCGTATTTCATGTCCGACGACGTGTTTACGCACTCGTTACGATATAATATGCGGTGCGTACAGCGTTTTAATAGTGAACGAATAGAAATATTATCTACATTTAATGAATTAAGATTTTGCGGTTAATATTACATCGGATTAATGTGAATTTTTAATATCACATTATTAGCTTCATTTTTTCAGTATCATATTAGAAAGTAGACTTAAAAAAAATAATTCTATCTCTTTAATAACAGTATGTAATTGACATTTAAGCAATAGATCTATTAAAAAAAACAATTATTAATCATTCTATGGTATGTTTTATTCGTTTAAAATTATACATTAAGTCTTATGTACATTTAATGTACAATTTAAAATTTAATTATACTCAGACACGCGTTTATATCATTCGAATACGTGGAAATTAACATTTACTCTCGTTTCTCATCCCTAGATAATATTTTCTTATTTAAGTTTCTCAAGATGGTAACCTAAATATTATTAATAATTAACCTATTCAACGATGATTCAAAATGACGAAATTAATCATAACCTCGGCTATGATTTCAACTGCGTAGACCATCTATAGACGGGTATAAAACATTCACGCTGTCTAAGGAAAACCGTGGTCCTCTGTCTTAAATATTTAATTGAAAGTTATAATATAAAAACCTACAACAAAAATTTCGATTACTTGAAAAAGAAAAAATATATCCTTTGGATGTTGAAAATATAAAGTTATCGTTAAATGAACAAAAAATAAGCCAATGTTATTATTTATTAGGACTTTCGACGGGATTTAAATATTTTATTATCCTTTGAGACCATCTTGAAGATGATCTTTTATCTTGTACATTTGAGTTCGACCCATCAGTGTTTGACGGTCGTGTGTTTGGTAGAAATTTTTTTTTCGAAAAATAGACTTACCTTGTTGAGTATTCCACGTTTAAAATTTTCCCTGCTGTACTTTCCGTTCACGCTCTCCAACTCCAAATGCTGAGCACATTTCCTCAACATTGACGACCTCTCTCGTTCCTTGATGCTTTCCATTTCCATGGCGGACATATTCGGCGGTTTCCGCGTTAGTTCTACGTCTACCAGGCCATCTATCGAAGTCGGTACTTGGTTTATGGCCCGACCACTTGGACAAGATGGTTCCGTGTCGTCGTTTCGCGTATACTTGTCCCCTTGCGGGTCTACATCCCACGCAACGGACATGTCTCTAAGTCGACCCAATGACTTACGTCTGGTGGCTGTGTCGTCGTCACCGCGTACCGAGTTTTGCTGTTCCATGACTCCGGTATTGTTTTCAGTGCCTATGCATGTCTAAAACATATAAATTCAAACGATATCAAAATAACCATATGTTAAAGTCATAGGTAAGTATAAAATATGATTATAGTAATATATTATTTTGATATAGTAACTAAATACACTTATAATATTACGTGGGTAGTTTTAGGTAGGTACCCATAATTATTTTATTATTTCCGACAGTATGTCTTATAAGTATATAAATTATTCACAGGCAGACAATATAATTTGTACAAAATACCATCTCAATACGTTTATTGAAATCATTAATTACCTATGTTTTTTGTGAGTTATATAGGTGAAAGTAATAATTATATGGGTTTATTTAGTTTTAATCTGTAAATTATCAAAAAATATTATTGGCCTATATTATATAATATTATGCTCATTGATCAAATACAAAACAAACAGCAAAAAAAAAATATAATTTTGAAGTCTTAACAAATTATTGTTATTTTTTCTTAAAACTATTATTATAGCCATACGTTATAGTATAACGTTTATTGAAAATATGTATAAAACTATTATACTTTACTCTCATACTACTACTCTCGTGTACTATGTATAATAAATATATATAGAGAGGCATTAAACATCCCGCATACAATAAATAATATTTTAAAAAATATTTTACCACATCAATTTGTAATTTATACCGAATGAAATCGTTTTATTTTGAAATGAAGACTGCGTTTATTACATTCATCTATCATCAATTATGATTTAGCACCAACGTTTTCAGAACCAAACAGTATGTTACTGGGTGCGTATATCAATTCGTATTAACCGATGACCGGTTAGGATTTCGTGAGTAGCCCGCCCAATCGATTTTTTTCTATTTACATTGTTCGTACAAACATACACATCATTTCGCTGTCAGATTGATCTCTCATACGGTTTCCAAAACGACACAGCAGTCGGTCGGTCGGTCGGTATTATTATTATGATTATTTTTTTTCCATGTAATGTTGATTGATCGATGATTAAGACAGTGTACTTTATCGATCCCGTCGCCGTAACAAGATCAGTTCGGTTGGTTTGCACTAGCATGCATGCTTTCTTTAGGTCAAAAACGATGTCGTGTTCATAAGCGACCGGCCATAAGTCTCAAAAAAGATAAACGTTTGTATTGTAGTCACACAAGTCACGAATCACTGGCACTTACACTCACGGTAAATAATACGCTAAAAATAAATGCATGTACTGCCGAGATTGACGTATGACAGCAATTTTATACCATCAGACTCAAAAGAAATTAAAAATCCTATATTATAATATTTCAAACGTTTCTAGACAAATTCAAAAGTTATAATGTTTTTTCTATTCGTTTATAAATTGAATGTAACAGTCACAAAACATTTAAAACTCGTAAAAAAGATAAACATTATTCATTAATTATATATTCTATAAAATCCAAATTACTTTTGAAGTAAGTTGTTTTGTCATCTATTAACAATAAATTAGTTGTACTTATATTTGTAATAAAAAAAAAAAAAATGTTTTTATATAAAAATATTAAATTATGATTAAAAAATGTGTTAAAATGAAGATACAGCTAACATTCCGCTAGTGGTTTCACCTGTAAATGTGTAATGATAAATTATTATCATCAATCTTTCGCTATTATTATAAATCTTCAGAATATATTATCTTCGCGTTCCATAAAATATCTCTAAGTATATTTTGTAATAGGCTCCTATTTGCTATCAATAATAAGCTTCACTTTCAGTTATAGAAAATGTATTTTATAAGTGAAGTTGGATTCTTTAAAAATACACTTAAACAACAAACAGTAAAAAGTACACAGTAGATTTCATAGAGATCGTAATATTTAAAAATTAAAATCAGTGACGTAGAACAATTTTAAAACGTTTTCCTTGTAAAACAAAAGTTGTATATCTTAAAACATTAAAAACCAGTGTCTGACGACCAACGCGATATCAGCTCGTTTGCATACACAGGTAGGTAGCTAAAACCAATATTATAATTTCACTTGCGCATATTTAACTTCTACACGAATATCGTAAGTTTATAAATATTTCTATGCACACATAAATACATGAGAGCTTATTATACTTAAAACACATAATAATAGCATAATATTATAAGTAAAATACAATTTTAACGTAATTATACTATTAACTATTTTGTGCTACACATATAATAATTCATTTTAAAATCTATACATATGCATAAAATATGTATCACATGAATAAGTGTCGACTTAGAAAATTAAATAGATATAATTTCAGATAATACATTACAATCATTTTTTAGAATACAAAATATGCTGTATTACTTTCGTTTTCAGAGCAAAATATAGTAAGAAGCATTAAATTATACGGTTGCTATTTATAAAAAGATAGTCAGCAATCTGGATGAAATTGTTCGATGCTAGGACAACGCTAGTCTCTTGTCAAAAAATAAATAAACATATATATTACCTACCTAGGTACGTAAGATATGCAGAATATGTTATCAATCATTAAACATATATCTTATACATTTTTACATTTCCGATTCATAATTTAATCAGTGTATTCAATATTTAAAAAACGTGTAATCACATGTATTAGCTAAGTATCATAGTTATTATTGACGATAAGTTTTTCTGGAAACATAAATTCGAAAATAAATATTTTTTGCATACAAAAATCTGAACATACTTAGTAATAATATTCTTATATTGTGTGCACACGTTTATTTATTTATATTGTACTTAAAACTGTCATGCACAATTTTCGTAAATAGGGTATCATCTATTCTCCGTAAATAAATAAATAAATAAAAATGTGGGTAATAATTTATTCTTATAAAGATTTCACGTACCTATTCATGTAATTATATTATAATATATTATATACTTTGAGATTATTAGCAAATAGAAAAGAAATTCGAAAAAAAATAGTTACAGAGACACACCGTAATACGCTTGTGTAATAAATTTGAAAAGCACAAACATATTATTAAGTTATACCTACCTACCTACTTGTACCTACATAAGTACTCTATTCGATACGGTAGGTACTATACACTACCCCCCCCCCCCCACCATACACACACACACACACACACGGCTGCGCATCACACGGTAACACCAATAATATTTACATACTGCCACTGCCATATTATTATAATAGTAACTGCTCGTTTTTTAAAATTTTTTTTTTTATTTTGTACTTTTTTATCGCCAAGCTGTATATATTTCATGATTCCGTTTCACGCGAAACCATTTGATAAACCAGTTGAATAATAATAATATAATATACGATCCGTATACGCGGTGCGCTCTGCTGCGGACAAATTAGCCCCGTTTGTTCTTTCCGAGAGTCGCGCGCGTGTGAATCATTAACTGCAGCAGAGCGGGCCGCACTATTATCATAATCATAATATTATCATTATTACTATTACATATTTATAAGGAATAAAAAATCCACTAGAAACGGCAGACAGGTACGTAAATAATATTATGCGTCCGGACGTGTATTGCGGGTAATGTTTACACATGACCACGTTATTGTGTCGTGACCGGCTAAATAAGCAATTTAAAGAAACCGCGAGCCGGACTGCCTATATATATATATATATATTATACATGGCCCGCAGACCAATCGAGTTCGATTATAGAATACGTCTTTATAAATCAAAAGAGTAAAAAAAAAAATTGCGCATAATATTTGCACTGCCGCTGTCGTAATTAATTGTCGAAAAGTTGTGCTTGTTCGTTATTATAATAATAATAATCGTGGATACAGTCGACATAATATTTCGTGTTGGACGCATTGTGTCAAAGTAATACGTCGCACATTAAACATGACACGAGTATTACCTTAGGTCAGCACTGTGCCGTTGCCGCAGCAGTACCAGAAGTGGCGTGTTTCGTGCCTATAAAATATTGTGCGATATATTTTTTATTACGGTCATTCGTCGATCCGAATAATTTATAACCAATCGTAATATTATCATTATTTCTCTTGCAACTGTATAAAAAAAAAAATAATAATAACGAATTACGCAGAAAAAAACAAATAGACAGCCACTGAGTGACATATTATATAGTTAGCTATTAATTTTCGCGCAAATAGCCAGAGGTCTAGTTTATACAAAGTAAAACAGAAATCGTACAAATCGAAAACTGGATCTACATACGGTTATTATCTTATGTTCTGGGCAATATTTCTCAACAGTTATGTGTATATTTGCCGAAGAATATTGATTGAGATGTTATGGATATCTTTATATTTTCCAAACGATATTTTACTGTCAAATAATAGAAATAACAAGTTTGATTATTGGCACCTATTGGCTATATGATATGTTACTATTTACATAATATTATATAGAACGCGGCGTATATGATTTTTCAAAATGGTTTCTTATTTTTACATAACGCGATCACGTTTTAAAAAACGTCTAACCGAATATCAAACAACTCGAGGGCAGCTGTAAAATACAACCTATATTATAGATAGGTACATGGTACTTCTGTTGTAGTACTGTTGGGCCCAGCCCGTTATTAATCAACAATAATTATAAATAATAATATTATCATAGGTAATTATGCAAACAAAAATATTTTGTGTATTTAATTTAATATAATAGGTAGGTATGTAATAAATAGGCGAAATTATAAAAAATTAACATAACAAAAGTACTAGAACAAAACTACCAAATATTGCTTTCAAGTTATAATGTCGTAAATTAAAGTGTAGAAAGTATACTACATATCGATAAATAATATTGGTTCTTAGGTATATAATATTTAATTTTGCGTACCTACATAATAATTTATACTTAGGTGTAGGTATTGCATATGTCATATTTTAAAATTAACATTTTTAACTAATAAAATTCAATTTGTATAAGAAAATTTTAATTTGCTGTATAATGCTTTAACGAAAAATAATATAATACATTAAAAATCTCAAAACATTTTTATTTCTTCTCACGTAAATACTATTATTATTAGGTAGTTAAAAAATGGATCAATTACGGTAAGTATATATATAATTGTATTCATTATTGTATAACCATGATTTTGTGAGTGGTATTGCATGTCAAGAAATTAAGATTAAACGAACTTATTAATTAAAAACGTATTACTATTTTTTATAGGTATTTATAGTTCAATAATCAACAATTTATTATTACCTTATTTAGAGTATTTTTTTATTATCTAATAATAGTAGTTAATACTACTAAGTTATACCCCGTCACAATATATATATATATATATATATATATATATATATATGTTCTTAATAAACTTTTAGTTTTATAATTTTGTGTACTTTGTTGTTCATTTTATACTCATACTTATTGTCCATCTCTTATATATTTTAATAAAAACTGATAATTAATGAATCTATGACCACAAAATAAATTCTGTATTACAATAACGATATATTATGCTTTAAAACAATTCAAACACTATTTTGTACGAAGTATATTATAAAAGCCAAGTTTGACTATTTTTTTTATCTACATTTAATATAATATCATAAATATTTACTAATGAAGTTTCATTTATTTATGTGTGAAGTAAACATCGAGTATGATCAATAAAAGCTCATAAAATGGAATTAAAAAAATATATTGTAAAGGCGTGCTGGTTAACTGTGAATACACTACAGGAGATTAATTGAAAATATCGAAAATAGTATATTGCTTCAATAAAACGTTTTTTAAAAAATACTAAATTAGTTTATAAATAATAATAAAAAAATAAAAACAATAATGCACTTATTTTGATGTGTATATCTAAGGTGTATTAGGCGTATATCAAATAACGTTATCACAAACAAATTGAAAAACTTACCTAAATATTTTGTTTTCATCCAATATTGATAGTGTAATGTTCTTAATAAAACTCGCAACAAACAAAAGCACAAGAAATATCCGGAAATAAATTCGCACTAAAAAATTAAATCGAAAAACGTAACTGTTATTTCCCGAAACCGAAAGTAAACCGATAAACTAGACGAACTCGTGTTATTTTGCGTGTCGGGTGACCGGAGCCGACAATTGGTAACTGGAGGTTTAAAACTCGTCTTCTAGGTACCCAGCATCCCGCAACAAGGCGGTATTCGTTCCTCTCTCTGCCCCTTCCCTTGTTTGTTTTATCTCATGCACATACCTACAACTGCCCATTTGAATATGCGATATACATTGCGACTATCTAATGTGTAACAGCGATACGTTTAGCTAATAAAATATCAACGCACAAGGATTTTAGTGGAAATTATGACAACTCAAGGCAATTTCACTCACTGACGCTGACCAATCAGACCTTTGATAACGCCCGTTTCGTTAACATTTTCCCTCTATTGCAGTCATCTACTAACCACAACTTACTAATGATATAACTATTATAGACATTAAAGTATAATAAAACGTTTGTTAACTGCTCTTAAATCAATGCAAAAGTTTCCTATTAGAATCATAATATATAGGTACAACGTGAACGATTTATACGGAGGAACAACAAAGTTAAGGATAAATAAATAAATTGTAAAAAAAATTCTTCTTAATAATTTATCGTAAATGTTGTTTTATATATATATATATATATATATATATTATATTTATATAAAATATATACAACGGTTAAGATATCACGTTATTGCATTATATATTTCTCATTTCTATAATAAGATAAGTTTTTTTTTTTAATAAGCTTACGAATACATAATAATTATTGAAAATCAATATGAATATATTTTGTAAACACTAATAGCTAATAGGTATAAGGTATTCATTAAACAGATAAGAAAAAATAAACCCCACGTAAGATTGAATTTACCTATGTGCGTGTGTGTAGGCATTTTCGATAGATTCATTAATCATTGTCGTTAGCGTTAGGTACATTCGTTGCCGAAAATATCGATAAAAATGTGACGAAAACGAAATTTATCAGATTGCAGATTAAATTAAAATAATTTAACAGATTACGTTTCTTGATCGGTAGCATGACGGTGTATTTTCTGGGGTTAAAAAATATTTAATAATTATTTTTTTTTTCAATTTAACAAGACTACGCTATACCTATAATTTCACCCGTATAATATTATAACGAGGCTCACATTTTTGGTGTTTTAATTGTCGCAAGCGTAATGTGCAGCGGCAATTGTATACAGGACCACGAAAACGTATCAATTAATTTTAAAACGATTACCATACACATTAATTGACACTTGATGACAACAAGTTGGAAGATATCTATAAGATTCCGGTTGAGCGATGACAGTGGTGGCCACTTCCACAAACGGACAAAACCGCATGTTAATACGATCCGTAGGTTCATAAAGTGTACCGCGGGAAACGAGAAGCCATCGATGTTTGATACACATACTATATACGTGTGCGGTTTTATTTTTTTATCCACCGGCAAAAAAACCTAACATGTATTGCCTATAATGTCGCTGAGAAGCGAAAACCGAAGTCGTAGCGTATAGGTAGGTATGCATTACGAATCGAGTTTGGATATTAATGACAACTATTACGACAAAAATAATTTGAGACACTGCGCGGATATTTATTATTGAATTTATTAAACACGAAATATATAATGCTGTGGCGATTTAATTTGTTTGTACATCGTTATAATAATTATTATTACCCGAGCTTTAGTATATTTTTTGGTTCTGCCCACATCAATAATGGAAACAATCGTTTCAGATCATTGAAAATATGATATTATGTTGTACATAATATATTTTATTGTATAATATATAAATATATAATTTGAATATTATGTATTAAAAATACGTTTAGAATATTGTTAGCTAGTTAAAAATGTTTTGACTTGTTGACAGAACTCCGCATTTTGTTGAAATAATTTCTTGAGGAATGTGGATTACATGATGGATAAAATGTATATGTCAGATTATTATCCTAGTTTACCCATGAAATTGATTCATAATATTAATGATATTCCAAAGGTTATAATTAAAAATACAAGTACGATTCCAATTAAATGGAATTTTTTGCGCGTGTTTTGATTGCTAATTTTTTTCTAACTTAACTTCAAGACATACTTGTTATTTTTAAGCATAGGTATATTCCATAGAAGTTTTATAACTATTTCAACAATTAATGCTTTTTTAAAAAAAAAACTGTATACCTAGATAGTTTTAATTAATAGTTGACTCTTCAAAACATTTATGATTTATTTATGTGTATCCAGTGCACAGCATGAAGTATGGTCTAGGTACTACAAATATAGTGCATAACATGCATAAATTAAACTTAAAATAATTGTTTTAAAATGGGGTACTATAAAATAATAATCAATTGTGTAAATTAATTTATTAACAATAAATACAATTATTAATAGTTTTTTTTATACTATATTAAATAGCAATATTCGTGTACATATTACTCCGATTAATACGATATTATTTTGTAATAATTTTAAGTTAAAATCTCAATAATAAAAAATAAAATATTATGAAATTTGCTCAATAGTTTAAATACATTTACCTAGTTGAATTTGTACCATAATATAGTGAAATTAATTATTTGAACTATTTGCAATTGATTCCTTTTAGTTATCCAAACTTTCTAATATTTATTACTACATATTTACTTTTAATAAATAAAATCAAAAATCGTATAATTGTTTTTTATTGAATTTTTTTGGGGAACTTTATATTACTGTTATAATTAATAAATTTAAATATTTTTGTTTAATCAATAATTTTAAAAATGAAAACATCAAAATTATGATAAACCTAAAAGAAATAAGATATTTTAAGTATTTAATAACCTATTAACTAATTGAAGTTTTCATTAAATTTAATAAAATGATAATAAGATCTAAAGGATATATTAAAGATTCTGAGCACATGCCCAAGAGCTGTGAAAGACACGTAATACAAATACTAACCGGATTCTACATGTCAGTTTTTTTTTTATAAAGCATGTTTTTTTTTATCAACATCTAAAACTCAATGATAAACGTAGACAGTAACTAGTAACTATTAACTGTTTAAGTTATAAAGTTGATTAACAAATTATTACAATTTTTCTTATTTCAACAAACCGTTTAATAATTAGGTAATAAAATATTTTATTTAACCCTTTCATGCTTAAAGTTATCACAATATTATGATACCACAAAATATTATTATACGTTTTATAATACGTTGATGTATATATTAAATGAATCAACTGAATCCTGTGCCCCAATTAACTAATATTGAGGAGTGGTGCAAGAACGTATCATTTTTTTTGCACAAATGCAAAATTATGTACACGAAAAGGATAACAAGTAAAGTAACAAAAAAACTTGATATCTACAAATAAAAATTAATTAATTAATGTTAGAGTAATTTTTTGCCTCGCAATGCTTACTGCATTAAAATTAAATTTTTTATCTCGAACCTTGATGTATTATAGTTCAATTATAGGACTGGAAATATTTAGTATTATCATAATTCAAGGTACAAAACTTGTATGAATTCGGATATTATATTTTATCTACTGTAGTAGCCAAATAATTATTATTTTTGTATAAAAATGTACCAACAAATTACGTTTTATGTACTTATAACTAGTTTTGTATATTTAACTAGGCTTCAGTATAATAATACCAAAATGTATACCTATTATAAATTACTATCGTAGCTTAAATTTAAACGATTATATAATTTATATCATAATAAAAATGTATTATTTTATATACTTGCATTTGACCAACTTCAATGTAATTTTTGCTTTATATAAGTATCCATATGTAGGTATACATAAAACACTTAAGGATTATAGCTATGCACTAAACTTTAATGCTAGTTGAAATTAAAAATAAAATTGCAAAACGGTTTCATAAAATTCCAAAAAACCCATTGAATTATTGGTAAGCACTAATAAACACATAACACTCAATACGGTACTTTAATGGTAGTGATTTATCATATTGAAGAAAATATATAGATACAAAACACGATCAAACAAGTAATGTTAAAAATAAGATAACCAAAGAATTTCTCACGATGTTTTGGTATACATGATATCTACATAAGATAAGAGGTACCTAATTAAAATAGAAGAAAGTCAAATGAGGTGGAATAATAATTATGAAAAAAAAATCAAAAGACTGAACAGAAACCACGAAGAAAATAATTTACACGCAGTTCACATGTGTTACCATATTAACTACTTGAAGTTTAATCGTTATTTTCGACAACAAGCCACCGGTAACTATTGAAAATCTGCCGTTTACTATTATGCTGTTGCAAGTACACTCTTAAACGAGCAAGAATCCTAATTCCATCGATGTATAACGAACCTAAACTTATTGACTTTCACAAAAGCCTAAATGCCTTTGCCTAATCGTATGATGTTAAGTAATAAGTATACAGCAATACTAAAAATATTGCCGGATACAATTCAATAATAAAGTCAAAAATTCTGAATTGAATAATCGTTTAAATTGTTGAAGCTAGCTGTAGGTGCAGTATTATTTTCAAAGTTTTTTCCTTGAGATTGGACAGAATAACCATTTAATTATTTTCGAATAAATAAAATATATTTTTTTTACAAGTACATTTAAATTCCAATGCCATAATAATTAATCTCTACTGTAATATACTTCACTGCTTTTAAAGAATTAAAAAAAGTCCTGTTTAATGTTAGCATTATAATTTTCTTCTCGATCAACATATTCTTAATTCCATAGTACCTACATGAAATTTTACGATTAACCAGTTTGATTATTTATTTATTACTGCACCTATCGGTAGGTATTGTTATTTATAATATTGTTATTTTAATTTCTTACAACATTAAAACAAGTACAAACGCATTTTATGACTAAATAGCCCCCCGGAGAATTGTGATAGAACATGAGGCATATAGTACAAGTACATAATAATATGTAATACATAATTATAGATCTTATTTTTATGAATTCTTGTTTTCGCAATACGAGTTTTTAATTTATTAAACTGAAATTGATTTTTATTATCCCGATAAAACTATAATTTAAACTATTGGCTGTCATTGTCGAAAATACGTAATAATTATAATTTTAAAATTAAACTTCGTGGTCTACGAATAAACATTTCGAACTATAAAATAAATGCAAAGTCTTATTATATCGATTCTCAAATTACTCTCTCTTAAAAAAATAAATAGATATGGAGTATCGTAATGTCCATAAACACAATCTTAAGTACCTCTTTATCGATGGGAAATGAACTAACCGATACTTTATGTAGGTCAAGTTTTACATTTTCACTGAGCGCTTGAAATATTTACGATATATTGATATATTTACATATTATATAATAATAAGAAAAATTATTTTAAATTTTGATGCAACACATTATTTGCGAGTAAATTATTTAAGCACTTTTATTTTATAGCATATGATATTAAGTATACGCCTAGTAGTTAGTAAGTACTATAGTATTCTACATTTTCGGCGAGCATTTGAATCGATTCACATAAAAATTCATGTTTAGAAATGAAGAGAACATTGAGTCAAATATGCCACATAGTTTATAAAGGATTATTTCGAAAAATTACAATATGTCAATGTGTTTAGTGATTACTCATTAGTCTTTCAGAAATACGTGGGTATAATAAAGAGTATATAAAAAAAATATATATTGAGAAAAATAAATTTATAATCAGAAATAAAAAAAAAAACCCGGATAGGCTAAACACAAATTCGGTAATATGAAAAATATTTAAGAAAATTTCAAGTATGCGAAAATATGCAAAATAAACGTCTATAATAATTTGTGCATGATGAGTATAGGTAGCATAAACCTATTGGGATATAAGCTTAGACCGAACATAAATCAATAAACATATCGAAAAAGTATACGTTAAAAAATTATAAGTACATTGTGTGTTTGAATATCGAAAGTGTTGTAAGTGAGTGGGTTTGCGTAGGTGTAACTATATATTGAGTTTGGTATGAATAGTAATATGAATACGCTGTAATTCTTTTGAAATGCAAACATTATAATTTAAAAGATTCAAGTATTTATTTTAAATTTAAATAATATTAAATTATAATAATAGTAAAAGTCGGTGTATTTTATGTATATAATCATATTATATTATACCAATCTGTTATGCTATTATGTGTATAGTTTACCCGAATTCCGTCCACGACTATTAACTCGATAATCGACTTGATCCCCGCCCACTACGCGAAGATGCGACTTCGACTTCATTTCCATATTTCGTGTCAATAAGTTTATAAAAAATATTTTGTTTGACATAGACATTGGAATACATAAGATTATTCTGATACTCATTGCATATAAATGTTTGTTGCTTCCATTGTTTGGCAACGTGTTTCGTAATAATAATATAATAATATATACACTGTATTATATCACACAATTCATCATTATCATGAATATTTCTAGAAAATAAGAATACAATATTGGCGTTTTACACTTTACTAATATATATATTTCGAATATTCGTATTATATATAATATAGTCAGTCATTTAGCTACTTAATATTGAAATATTAAATAGTGTTTACGCATACCTACCATATAATATATAGGTATATATTATTAGATATTGTATTTTATCTACTATTCAAGTATATATTCAGACCCTACAGTGCAAATTGATTTCTATTTAGGTTGCGTAGGATTATGAGAACCGTTGCAATACATAATTTTATATGGAAAAAATACTTTGACGTGGCCTCCTTGGAAGTTCTATGAAATGGTTTTGAGATATAATATCTCTTTATGAAATAAAATCTATTTTTATTTTAACGACCGTGTTTTCCAAAAAATACCATATTCTTATCGATGTTTAGTATTTAATATAAATTGAACATGTGCAATTTAAAATGTTATCTTTGGACTGTCATTAGTCATTGCCGGCTATCACAATAGCACTATTGCATGAACTGTCATACGTTATACAATAAAATTCGTAAATGTAATTTTGATATTGTTCATACATTTATATTTTTTGTTTATCAACATAATAAAAAAAAATGTTTATAAAAGTAAAATAAAATAATGTATATAGTACTAAGTATAAAGTAAAAAAGTTATTATATTGTTTTGTTATTATTAGGTATTCAATAAATTCACTAAGTAACAAAATATGGGTATATAATATGTTTTCGTCGCGTAAGGTTTAATCACTCTACGTATTCCACATAGGCTATGTAGGGTATATAAACCCCACACACCTTTTTACGGTCTAATACTACTCAACAAAGTAATATAATTAAATATTGTTCTATGACATTTTTTTGTAAAATTGATACTTTTTATGTAAATCAAAAACTCATAAAAAATAATAATGGCAATCGCGTCAGTCTTTGTTGGGTCAATTCATCTTGCACGGCAGTCAACCTGTTTATGTGACACAAGTGCGTTTAAGACCATTGTTCAAAAAATATAAAAATCGCCATGTATATTTTTTGTATAATGGTATTTTATGTTTTATTTATTGAGAAATTGATTATTTTCATAAAAAATATGACGATTTAGATTTTAAACTTACGAAATTAAATTTTTTCTATTCTTACATTGGACAATAAATCTCCTTATTACCTTGTACACAATTAATTCACGATTAATTCAAAATATTACAATAATAATTATGCTCCCTATAAACGCAAGAGTTTACCGAGTTCCAGTGTAAGTTATATTTGAAATGAAATAATTTGTGTTTGCTTTCTAATTTATAATATACTGAGACGTACACATCATATTATCATCGTATTATTGCTACATAATAATACTATATAGATGAGTGAAACTAATACTGACGAATGCCCGATGCCCGGCCTCTTTATATTGTCTACAGATTTTTAAATTTTTTCCTGCGGGCTGTGGCCCCTTTAAATGTATTCTGTATTACGTAATTGTATATATAAACGGGTCATAACATAAGAAGAACAACAATCATAACAAAAGTACCTGCGTTTTTCATAAAAAAAAATTTATAACATTTGAATAGCGTTGAATATACGTTGAATAGCGAATACTAATTTTTATTTTATACGCAGCTAAACAATGAAATTACGATTGTTTCCAAATTTAATTTCGAGCAGGTTGTACCATGGACTAACTCTTATTCGACTTAACCTAACAGTGTAAAAAGATTAAATATAAACGATTGAAAACGATTAATGTTACCATATTGGCAAACGATCAAAGAATTTTAAATTTTAAAGAAAAATCTATAATTCTTCACACTATTATAATATTACAATGTTGTGTGTAAATCCTAAACTCGTGACTTCAAGTTGAAGAAATATCGCTGATGTCGCTGATGCAGAAATTATAATTAATTCCTATTTCATATGTGATGATACAATTGTTATACTATGAAGTCACTCGTATTCCATAGGTCTTTTATATAATATTGTGAATCATTTGTTTTCATATCAATAAGTATGTAGTTATATTTAACTTTATTATTTCCGCAATCACGGTCAAAGGATCATTGCCAAGTTGTGAAAATACCATTCATTTTCTCAAACACGTTGACACGTTTGATGTCGTCAACACGATTACTATGTATCAATATTCCGCAAAACTATAAGTATATAGTTTCTACCTAATTATTACTGTGTTCGTGACCGAACATAAACGTGTATTTGGTTCTTATAAATGTTGAATTCTTCCATCGGTTGTATATAACTTGGTTCTTTTTGAAAAAAAATTATACATTTTAACTGTTTTGTATTGATTTTGTTTTTTAAGTTTTTATTTTTTTGAATGATAAAATACAACATTAATTTCCTTGTGTAAAGCAGATTTGGTTTTTCTGTGAAATCCAATGTATACAAATAAATTTAAAATTATTAGTTAACTAAAGTTATAACTTAATACGTTTAGATGAGCTGGAGTAACATTGTTTACCTAATACCTACTATCTAATACTTATCACCTACTCTTGTGCAACTCCTCGCTACTTATTACTACTAGTAACTACTCAGTAAAGCACTCTAAACGTTGAATACTTTTAAGTTATAGCTAATTAACGACTGGTTTGAAATTATATTTTGATACATTGAAATTCTCAGAAAAAATGTTCAGCTTAGGAATATGAAATTAAAAACAATAACGATATTAAATGGTAAAAAATAGAATTTTTTCAAGAATGATTTCAAATTATTTAAACAACATTTCCAAAGATTGTAAGAACTTTCGAGAAAATTTTAGTTTTTAGCTTAATAAGACTCACTCTGTATGTATTCTATTTTTGAAAAATTTCAAGATAGATAATACCACAAAAAGTAGAGATGAAATGAAGAACTGAGATTCTCTGCAGAATTTACCAACCAAAAACTTTACTTTTGGTCGAAAATTACAAATAAAATTTATAATATTAATATTTAATTAAAACATTTAATATTCTATTTAAAAATAATTAATATTATTACATTTTAAACATTGTATTTGATTTGATGAAAATTAGGATAATTCTAGTAATCGAGGACGAAAAAAATGAATCAACGGTATTAGCCAAGGCAATTGCGCAATTCCTTAATTTATGTTTCTCACGAACAACCTTCGGCATATAACGAGTTATTCAAAGATGAAAATTAATATGAGATATAAACAAAGAAATTGATGATGTGAAAAACTTTGTAAATATGACTACTAATAGAGGCATATACGAAGGTGAAAATAAGGACGAAGAAGATTTGGGTAGGTACAGAAAAGTTTTACAACACTTGGAGCGACGTTGAAAAATTATTTATTTTAATTTATTCAAGTATACTTTTTATTATTTTACATTAAGTTATCTGTAAGAACCAAATATCTTAATAAGGTAATATAACGAAAAAAATATGTTTGAAAAAAAGAGAAAAATATCATTAGATTCTCAAAGTTTGAAATACTGAGTACCTATACATATGAATAATAATAAATTGGTATATTTTTATTAATTAAGCTAAAAAAATGTTTATTATCTTATTATTTAATTACGTTATTATATAGAATCAAAGATTTGGAGAAGACAGTGAAATTAAATTGTTATCCAAACAAAGTTAAAGTTGGAGATATACATATAAAAAATAATACTCAGTTTGTAGTTGCTGCAAAGTTATGTATTTGTATATATAACTATGCCAGAATATATATGAATGCATAATAAAATAAAACACATTAAAAATGATTTAAAACCCAGAATTATTTATCCTTATCTTATATTTGTGAATCAAAAATTAGTTTCAAAGAATAGCAACAAGAAAGATCACGAGAAATCATAATTAAAAAAAGTTTTTATAAAAATATATCTATACCTAATTGATTTTATTTTTTATTATTTATGTTCCATTGTTGTATAATATAGATGTAGGTTACTTAATAATTTTATCATATTATTTAACGATATTAAAAAAAAATAATAAAAAAATAAAAATTAGTAATATATTCATAGAATTAATTTAAAACAACTTTAAAAATAAAGCTCTGAACTTGAAGTATATCATGCTTAATATTAAAGTTTAATATGCTGACAACAATAGTGTATACAGACCTTTTAAAATAACAGTTCCTTCTTTATTTAAACTTTCAAGATAATATAAATTTTTAAACCAATAAACCAATAGACCATCCTCCTTTCATAAATTAAAAATTGATTATTATTAGATTAGTATAAGATTTTCATCAGCTTTTTTGTCAAGGATTGTGATAAAAAGCTGATTAATATGATGAAATTAGTTCGTTTTCTATCATTTTTTTTATAATTAAGTAATTTTTATTTTACTTTAACTATCTAGATGTGCTTTATTTTGCTTTTTTCCCCGGAATATATTTTTTTGTTAATTTTTTTCATAATGATTATTACTTTAATGTAATTTTATCAAAGTGACTTTTAGAATTGAAAAAATTAATTAAAATTATTAAAGTATTTAAAACTTTTTTGGTAATTTTAAATGCTTTTTTCATGATTTATTTTGGTACAAAATTCAAACTATTGTGTTCAATATTTTATCACTTATATTTATTGAGCAAAATATGTGCGGATTATATAATTTTATAGGTAAAATTATACGTTTTTTTTATGTGATATAAGCTACCGATGTGGGCATAAGTATATTCTACATTGCTACGTTGTCATATCTATAAAAATAAACTCAAATCATTGAGTTAAGAGGCCTGCTCGTGTGTCATTATTAAGGGGCAATATTTAGGCAATATGCAAGTTTTTCGCTGTCGACACTGGCATTTGTGTTAGTCGTCGACGATAATTAGTAGTGTGCATGTGATTGTATACAGATACAAAAAAAATCTATCTACACACTTGCTACACGCACTCACATGTCAATGACACCGCCGTGCCGACCAAAAATTAAATGAGTGATTTTTTCCTTAGAACAGGCTTTACAAGAAAAACTCACGTATCTGATTTAATTAATTTTTTGTTAAACCATTTTGACAGGGTACATTGGACTTCATTTTTTGATATATAACATAGCCCTGAAACTCTGTTGACCAAACCAAAGTAAATGATATAAATTATTTTTACAATCAACGTTCAGTAGATTTAATAGTTGAAGGAGTAATTCAAACTACCTATATAAATAAAAGGGGATTGCATAGGCAAATGCATTGCATTTTGTATACTTAAAAAATAAACAATATAAGAAATAAAATAAAAAGTGATAGTAAATTCTATGAAAAAATTATACTATTTTAGTTATACACTTAACTTCAAATAGTAAACAAATTTATTTAATTATATTTAATCATTCGACGCTTAAGATGTTTTGTATAGGCAATTTTATTTTTGAGATTCTTTGCATACAATAAAATTGCAGAAATAAAAATATTGTACACTTTCATATTTGTTAAACGTAAGAATTCATCGCTTACAATCATTTTGGGTAAATAAAAAATAGAACTTGGGTTTAGGATTTTGAAAAATTAAGTAGAAATCAAAAATATTAATTGTTGTTTTTACGAGACATAAGAACTTCTGCGGGCATGTATAACTCATCTATTAATTTAGGTATATTATTTTATTATTCTACGATCTGGGCGCGATGAAACGACGACGTTTGTGTTGCTCAAGTGAATAAAAATTGTCCAAAAAAATATTTTAAAACAAACTTAAATACCTACTCTTTCGGCGAAACCTGTGTCGTACTCACATGGCCGATATGCAGAAAATGGCTCTGAAATGAAAACATTGTGATTTATAAAAAATAAAATGTAACAGAACTCAACCATTTTTTGTTCATTGAAATTTTAGAATCGTTAATACCGTCTACGTCCGCTGCAACCATTGCCAATTGCCAATTGATATAGATGATAGATTTTATATTTTTACATAAATATGAAAAATCCAGATATAATTCATTAAAAATATCGATATCTAACATTATCATACTATTTATTATTTGTATGAATCGAAGAATAAATGTTATTAATTACCTACTATGAATGGTATAACTGCTAATGCAGAGTTAAATATAAACTTTTATATATTTAATATATACCCTATTATAGAGTTAAAATATAATTATAACATGCTTAAATATACAATTAAAACATCAAATTTACCGTTCCAGAAATACCAGCAGTTTGTAAGATTCTAACTCAAACATTTACTCTGATATTGCTGAGCACGAAATTATTAACTATTATTATTTAGTATATAAATTATTTTTATATCATATTATATTCTATAATTATAAGCTATTTAAAAGTATTTGAAATGTTTTAATTTGTTGTAGATATAGTTTATTCCTAATAAATATTAAAATACAATTTTTTTTTTATTAAAAACCTTGAAGGTAAATTAACTTGTTTGTAATTATTAATGTTTCTAATAGGTAATGGAATTTGAATAAGATTTTTTTTTGAGAAAAGTATTTTAATTTCACTTATAGGAGTTTTTTCAAGATTAAGTAGAACATCATCTAAATCTTGAATACAGTTAGCACCTTCAGAATGTTCAAAGTAATCAAGACAAATTTTTTTTTTAAAAGTATGTTTAAATTGAATACACGTAGGATTTATGGAGTTACCATTTTGGTTTCTTATAGTTCCAAAAAAATTTTTCAAGCAGTATTGATTTAACCTGTAAGTACATATTGGATCTATTTTAGATTGATTAATATTGGATACATTTTAATAAAGACGATTTAATCCAGCAATTGATATTAACTAGTCATTAATACATTTTATATAATAATGCCTAGTTATATTAACTCACTCATTATTTTCAGCATTGAATTTTTGAATTACTAAATTTTCAAAATAATTAAACATTAAATTTAAAAAATCTTTTTGATAAGAAAAATTTTAAAATGGTAATGAATAAGGTTTTAACCCCTCAGGATTGGAAACTTCAGCGGAAATGGGATGTGAACTAAATATATCAAAACAGTTTATCCATAGAATCTATGGAATCAATTGTATCGAAGGCACTATGAGGTAATTCATTACAAGAAATTAGGGTAGTCATCCTCGCAACCACTGTATGACTAAAAACTTGAGAGGCAAATTTGACTCTCATTTTTTAAAAACTATTAGGATTTAAATGAACTTCTGTTAATTTAGGTGCCAATCAATGCTGTTTACTTTTATCAGAATCATAAAAATTTGTAAGGTGAATTTTTTCTGCTATTTTGTCTTGAGATTTGAAATGATAATTGAAAAAATTATTTCTAGTTGCCTTTAATAAATGAGGTGATCAAATATGTAAATAATTTCTTTGTCTCCAACATTAAAGTAAGGGGTATGGGGGGAGGGGGGGTAATGCATTGTTGATCTGCAAAGCGCTTAAAATTTGAGCCTAAATCAGAAATCATGAGTACTACATTAATAGAAATATTGGTCAACTTTTTAACAGCTTGGAAGATTATATTTTGCAGATCATATCCAGTACAAGTAGTAGCAACAAAAAAAATAGCCTAAAGGTCGTTTCCAAGAACTATGTAGATCACGGATCTTAAGGATTATAACTCATTTTGTAACATCACAAGCTTTAATGAAACCTGTATTGTGAAAACCTATTATTTCATTTAATTTGAAATCAAAGAAAAATTTAAGCAATATTTCATCTACACATACGACACGTTCTTTAGACTTCATTGTCATAGTTTGCTTTTACCATTAGAACTTTAAACAAAAAGTCATTCAAATCAGGATTAATTTCCTAATTTTCTATAGTTCTTTGCAAAGTTCTAACAAAAGGCAAACTCTAGGATTTTTGAGTAAATTGATATACTTTAGGTCCTAAAAAATGTGTCATGAGTGCAAATTGTTTTGTCTCATAAGAAAATCTATATCTATGGGATCTTGTGATGTTAGTTTGGACTGGACTGTAACAAAATTAGCAAAACATTTATTGAGAAAATTGTCGCATATTAAATGAAAAACTCTAATGTTGAAAACTTTTTTCTTGGTTAGAACAATGCTTTTTTAATGAAAGAAATTTTTTAAGTAAATCATTATATTTATTTTTTGGATACTTAGTAGATGATTAAGTTTAGCTTTTTGTGATGTATTTTTTGATAGGCTTTGATGTGTTTGGGTTTCAGAAGTTGAACTGCTGCCTGAACCATAAGTTAATGATCTTTATGCAGAGCTAGCTACAAAATAAAATACAACATTAATATATTACTAGCTTATTATACAGGTATAAATATAAATAAATAGGTATATTTACTTTTAGGTGTTGCACAAGACATGACAGAGATGTTTGATAAATTGGTTGACAATAGTGACTCACTATTAATGTCAACAGAATCGGCTATTATTTCTGAAGTACTAGGAATGGACTCCTCAGGAATATTTTCTATACTGCTGGTTTGTTTCAAATCTACATCAGACTAGCTAAATACAGAAGGAACAGGATCACTATTCAACCTACAATAAGTTTTGAAATCTGTTGTGACAAAGTGCTCTGAACATAATTTATATGTTCGATGACAATTGTATGAACCCTTATGTAATAGATCAAGACGGCGGCACATTTTAACCCACATATAAAATCTAAAACATTAGAAAATAGTATAATGCAACATTGTTAGATCATTATTAATATTTAATTAATTATACTTACCTTTCGCTATCCTTTGGAAATCTATGAAAAGTAATATTTGACAAGGGTCTATATTTATTAGAACATATAGGACACTTTATATTCATTTTGAAGTTAAACTGAAAACCAAAATGTGTAAGAAAAAAAAGTGGATGGTCTGGAAAAATGAGGTTACGCTTTTTATTATAGTAGAATAAAAAATTACAGACCGATGTTCGCAAATTTTCAAAAGTAAACGAAAAACGAATACTGAATAGTAAACAGTAAATAAGCCGATCCCGCGCAGCGTACCCCGCCCACATGGCAGTAAACGTTTTCTGAATACAGGTAAACAAGGGTTTAACATCCTGTTGGTGTACAGGCTCTTTTCCTAGATTCAGATTTCAGATCATAGGTAAACAAGAACTCGATCAGCTGATCGAGTGTAGCTTCTATATTGTTCTAGGGTTCAACTAATGCCGCGAGTACATTTGTTATGTTCCAGGGTATGGACGACCTTTGTGATGGATTAAGGAATTTTTGGTTGTTGTAATGATTAAATATTGAAACGTGTTGTTTTATTAAATCAGAAATTAAACTGGCGTGAAAGTGCTTGTTGTAGCCCGGGAATATCACGTCTAATTCGGAGCTGTTTCGGGTTCCCTTATATATGGACTACTTCTTCCATTTGGTACCTACGTCATTCCGACAAGATAGTGTTAACCTCATTCGCTATCGTATGCGTGCGTCTAGTTCCAGGAAATGCCATCAACCCACGCTTTGTCGTCGAGTTTTGCCGCGCTTGCTATAATAATAATATTCGTTAATCGACTATTCTTTAATTACTATATTATATCAATAATTAAATATTATTTAATTATCGGCTGGTCAAAACACTAGTATAATCCTGAGTGTATTTCTATTGTGATTTAAGTCCCGCTGCTCCCGGACATCCGTACGTTATTCGCAGTACTTCTCTTGTACTATTCTTAGAATTTACTTACATCAATCTCCCAGATACTTTCTCGTAGGTGGTCTAGCCCTGTCTTTTTTAAAGTGTCTAACAGAGTTTTTTTTTTTATTGATCTTAAGCCCGGCAATTATGGCCATTAGCTGTTTGTAGGTTTTTTATAGTAGGTTTTATTGTGGTTGAGGTACGGTTGGTTATAACACGTTTTTGTATATGTGGTAAGGATTTGTTGCTATACACTCGGGTGGTCACCCATCCGGGAACTAGTAACACCGGCCGGTACGTACACTCAGCGTTTCCGCAGTTGAGCGTACGACCGCTCTACACCAAGCCACTAATAGTTTATTAACCACCTATCAAGTAGATTGTGCCAACCGCACACGTTTCCCTTTACCCTCAAACTAGTTACAATTTCTAGTTAGGTTATAATTTTTAAAATACAAGTTAAAACTTGTTTATACTCTTGATTCTTACAAATGTAACAATGAGTATACATTTTTACAGTTTTATAGTTCACGTTTCACATACAATATTTTACATAATAGAATATATGCGTATCGCATTTAAAATAGTAATATGTTATAATTTTGTTAGTTTGATAAAATATTTAAATGTTAGTAGTTTACAATATACGTTTATCATTATATATCTTATATAATAAAAATAATTTGTTAGTAATAATAAATTTTCCTTATAATATATTTTTTCATAATAATAATATTTTCCATAACCATAGTATATAGTTTACCTAATTGATACAATATATAGATATATTTTTCTTTTTTTCTTTCACTAGTTTATATAATATTAATGTATTTCCTTTAGTATATGTATATATATATTTAGTTATTATCTCATTCGTTAATACAACATTTTAAGTGTATATAAATATTTTTCTTTACTTGTCCATCTGAACTTAATCATAATTCTTTTCGAATGCTCCCTTTCGCATTCTTACTTATTTTAGGACTATATATCCTGTCTATGTTAGTTTATAGATATGCATATTTCAACTCCCCATACGTAGGTCAAGAGTTGTTTCTAGCATATCCATACTTTAAAATATATTATTCTTCTTATTTATTTATTTGTCCATTCATTGATTTATATATTTATTTATATTATTACTTATATTATTATTTTACTCAGTAAATTTTATTCCGTAGTCTTAGTTTATTTCTTACACATTTTATTTACTTTTAATATTATAAATTTTGATGATTAATTAAAAATGTTACTTAAAAATTAAAATATTGACTTAAGTCTTAAATATAGAAAATGAAATAATATATTTTTGTGTAAATATTTAATATGAGTTTAGTACCTGGTATTATTTTATTTAATGAATTAATTATAAATATGTTTCATTCGTGGATATATTAGCATTATTATAAATGTGAATTAATAATAATAGACAGCTATATTTTTGAAAAATGATTGGTAAGTTATATGAATAATTAAAATAGGTACCTAATAGGTACAAACTAATATAGGTATTATGTGTCAATAATTATATATTTTTTTTTAATTTCTATTTCAGTAATGTGCTGTCTTACACAATTATTGTTCAAATGCATATGAATAATTGCATGACTCCAATCATACTACTAGTAGATAGTATATAACATTTGTCCCGTCCTAGTACCTATCTATTTAATAATTATTGAGTTACTACATCGTGGTATCATAGGAAAGTACAGATAAGGAGAATGAAGAATACTGATATACGACTCATGACGGCAAAACCTATACCGAAAACGAATTAAAAATGCAGTACATTCACCGAGTTATTGTCATTAGTATTATTACAAATTTATATTTATTTATTTATATTTATATTAATTTTAAATAATATTCAAGTAGTTTCAATGTAGTTTTCGTCATAGAATTACACAAAATATCAGAATTGAGGACAGATAGATATAGAAATGAAAAAAAAATTTCTTATACCATTTTATAGATCTTCTAGATGTATGATTGAATGATATCTGTATATTAGATTTACCAATGAATCCCATGTTTACATTGTAATCTAATATGCATTCAGGTTTTTTAATTTTATTTCCTACACAGTCAGTTTTATTTGTCATTGACATTTTTGTGTTGTGTACAGTTGAAAGCATATGGACATTTCTTTTGTCCATCCATTTACAAGTCATCATGTCTTTTTTTTGTTGTAGCTGACCAGGAGCTAATTTTGTTAGGAACGTGGGAATACCTTTACTATTATTCCTACCTATACCACAGGCACCAGTGTTATCATTAGGAATAGGGAACTTAATGGGACTGTTAAGTCCTTTAAAGGACTTAACACCTAAACATAATATTAATAATTTAAAAATTAGTTATTCAAAATTTTATCATCTCGCTTATAATTAAATTTTTTCTTTCCAATTCATTTATCGAATTTTTCTTTCTCTTAAAACTTAAATATTCTCTTACAACTTATATCCGACATAAATCACTTAAAATTCGTTAATCGATTACTTTTTCTCTCTTCGAACTTAATTTTCTATTTAAACACATGTTAAACGCTCTTAAGACTTAAATTTTCTCTTACAAAATATTTTCTATATTAGTCATTTCAAATATATCTACTATGAAAATAAAAAACTCGATTTTTATTTAAAAATAGAAATTTCTAATAAAAGAAATTCTTAATATCTGTAAAGTAGATCTGAGTCACCTCCATCAATATGTAACAGCCCCAAATCGTTATCGTTAAATATACGATATCCAGGGAGAGTCGTTGGACTTCATAGATATAATAATTGTGGCACGGAGATAAATAGATACTAGATCGTGCAAATAAGTAACTTCAATTGATAGAAATTAGGTATATTATAATTATATTAATAAATACATGTTAATGAATTTTACGTAATTACGACTAGGCCTGTCTCGTGACTACACATAGTTCACTAGAATAATATTCGTAGAGAACTACCGTGTATTACAAATTAAGACGGAACCCAGTTACTGTCATTAGTAATATTAC
Organism: Pentalonia nigronervosa; assembly: GCA_014851325.1. Lineage (NCBI taxonomy): Eukaryota > Metazoa > Arthropoda > Insecta > Hemiptera > Aphididae > Pentalonia > Pentalonia nigronervosa. The sequence continues at coordinate 35 of JACXSJ010000982.1, read as the reverse complement.
ATATTTATATATATAAATAAATACACATATATCAT